>CAJHQP010001381.1:0-118062 GCA_905132765.1 Moricandia arvensis | reverse complement strand
AAAGTCTTAAATACCTTTTCACCCAGCCAGACCTTAACCTGCATCAGCGTAGGTGGATGGAGTTTGTGGAAGACTACGACATAAAGATCGCTACCATCCTGGTAAACCGAATGTTTTTGCGGATGCTTTAAGCCAAAGGAAGTTGGACGCAGATTTAGAGAAAGAAATGCTGTTGAACCAGGATTTTAAACAAGTGAAGTTGGTCATTTTGGAAGGGCAAACAAGCGAGAGGAACAACTTAAAAATGAGAAACTACAGAAGATCGCTGGAGAACTCAGAGGACAAGCTAGGACAAATAATGCTGGATACTACATAGCTAAGGATGGAACCTTGATAACTAATGGAAGGATCACAGTACCTAAATGACAAGGGCTGAGAGATGAGATATTAAGGATCGCACACCATTCTTTCCTTAGTATCCATCCTGGAAGTTCGAAGATATACCGAGATGTGAGAAGATACTACCATTGGCAGGGAATGAAGAGATCAGTAGCAGGATGTGTCGCTCAGTGTGCAACTGGTCAACAAGTTAAGGTCGAACATCAAGTTCCAGGAGGATTGTTGCAGAGTCTTCCGATACCTCAATGGAAATGGGACTCCATTTCCATGGATTTCATCACAGGATTACCCACTGCTTCAGGTAGATCGAACAACTCAATCTGGGTAATTGTAGATAGGTTAACCAAGGTTACACACTTGTTGCCTACGCGGGATACTGATAAAGTCGAAGTATTGGCCGATTTGTACATCAACGAAATCGTGAATTTACATGGTGTACCTCAAACATCGTCTCAGATTGTGACCCTAGGTTCACAGTATCCTTTTGGGAAGCGCTACAAGAAGCCTTGGGAACTAAAATGTCCAGAAGCATGGCATTCCACCCAGAAACTGATGGCCAAACGGAGAGGACCATCCGGACCATTGAGGACATGCTTCGGATGTGTATTCTTGATTTTGGCCGGGAATTGGTAGAAGCGCCAACCGCTGGTTGAGTTCTCTTATGCAACAGTCATCATTCGAGTATAGGGATTTCACCCTATGAAGCGCTGTATGGAAGGCCATGTAAAACACCTATGTGTTGGACGGAAGTGGGAGAAAGAAGAATGTTTGGATCGCCTATCGTCCAGGAGACCATGATCAAGCTGGACACGATTCAAACCAACATGAAGAAGGCTCACGACCGTCAAAAGAAGTACGCAGACCAGTCAAGAAGAAAGGTAACTTTTGAGATAGGATATTGGGTATATTTGAAGGATACTGCACAGAAAGGGAAGGACAGATTTGGCAAGGTCAGGAAACTTGCAGTCAAGTTCATTGGTCCATACAAGATCATCAGCAAGGTTGGTGAGGTGGGTTATCGATTGGATCTGCCAGAGGATATGCATCTTCATCATGTATTCCATGTTTCCATGCTACGGAAACATATACGGGATCCAAGTGTTGTTGAGCCCGAGAGAATCAAGGAGTTGAGGACAAACCTTATATATCCAGAAGGATCAATCCGGTTGGGAGAAAGGCATATTCGGAAGCTAAAGAATTGTGAGATTGCTCAAGTACAAGTATTCTTAAAAGACAAAACATGATTCATTTAACTTGGGAGGATGAAGAAATATTTAAGGCCGATCACCCAAAGTTTTTCTGAGAGGACGTTGTGATGGAGGAAGGAGGCCCCTCAGAACCTTAGAATTCGAGGACGAATTATGTTAAGGGGGGAGAATGTAGAAACCCTTAAAATCGATAAATAGAATTTGGAGCCAAGCTTTTGGGGATCAAAGTTTGATGAGGAATGTTGAGTTTTCGTCATATAAAACTTGACATGGTTCGAAGAATATAGATGATTGGTCGACCATTAACTTGGTGGTCGAGTCGCGGGCGATAAGGATCGATCGAGAAGTTTTGAAGTACGAGGTGGTCGAAGAATTGATAGTGAGTGAACCATGACGAATAAGCTTCTCGACTATGGTTAGACAATGAGTTAGATGGATCAGAATAACGTTTTGGAAGCATAACATTTTTGGAAGCACGACGTTTTAGAAGCACGATGTTTCCGATGCACGATGTTTTTGGAAATTTTCCGTATCAGTAAAATAATATTTTGGAGACATAAAAATTTGGAAGCAGGATGGGAATTAAGTAGGACGGTAATTAAGCAGGACGGGCATTAAGCAGAACGAGAAGTAACATGACGGGAAGAAAGCACAACGGGAAAACCTTGAATTGGGCTAAACCCTAATTTTGGTATTATGGAAATGTTTGGGGAAGCCGGAGGCTCGGAAATATTTTTCGTTAAAGTCGGAATTCAAATGGAGTTTATTAAAAATATTCAATGTATCAGAACGGGCGTCAAAAAAATATTCAGGATTGATCGTGGACCGAAAATTTACCTGAAGGGTCGAAATCAAACAATTGGACCGAGAAGCACGAGGTGGCTCGATGGTCGTGTTTAGGAAACTTCCTGAAAGTGTATGCACCAAGGGAAGCACGAGGTGTTGCAGTACCTACAGTCGGGACATGCAAGTAAACATGTGGCGCACGAGGTGGATCGACCAAGCAGTTGGGTGTCGCGTTGCATGCGATCAGGCCATGCGGCTAGACTTGTGGAGGATGTGGTGTCTCCTTGCATGAAGACATACCATGCATCCATACATGTGTAGGACGTGGTGTAACCTTGTAGTCCACTCTGGTCATGCAAGCTGACATGTGGAGCAGGAGGTGTCACCACGCATGCAACCGGAGCCATGCGGACGAACACACGGGTTGCCACATGGCCTGGACCTGATTGGCTGATGATTCCTATAAATAGGCTTGAACTCCCTCCCATTTCAACTCATCCAGAATACACACAGACCTAAAACGTGAGAGAGAAAGCAAAGAAAGAAAGTTAGAGTTTCGATTGTTTTCGAACGTTTTCAGAAGTTATTGAGAGTTTTTGAGAACAGTTACTCTGCCAGTTTTGGTTCAACAACTAAAGAAGGTCGATTGAAGATCATACCGTACGTGAGTCAACTTGAGAATGTCAGGAAATGGTTCAGATCAAAGAAGACGGACACGGAGTAAAGGCCACGTTCAGCCAAATGACTGTGAGTTATGATCAATTGATTGCTGAATTGTTTTCATGAAGGTTCCCGTTACTTGAAGTTAGATCATGGCAGAAGGCCGAGTCTAACTTAGTAACGGTTTGATTAGTTAATAGTAGAGGTTAATTAATATTGATTTATTGAGTTGATAGCATGCTTAGTTATTGCTTGAGTTTAGTAGTAGCATGCTAATGGTTAGGTTGATTGGTTAGTTAGAGAACACTGAATGCTTAGATAATATCGCTAAGTTGTGGAAAGTTAGCTATTCTAGAATTACTTTTTACGCTAGATTCTGGAATATGTTTGATTGTGTTAGTAGTGATTAATACTAGGAACCTTGTGTTATACTGGGTTTTGTATTAGTCATATATTGGCCATATAGCATTTGTGTAGCCCACAATGTTAGGCATATTAGGGGTGAGTTAGTGTTCCTTCAGACCTCGTACCCAGCGGGTTCAAAGAAACCTCTTATTCGCTGGATCAGGAAGACTCAGAGAGACGGGTCATGGCCTAGGGCTGAGTGTTGCACGACGGTGTAACATCCGGCAGTGGCCCAAATGACTGTGCCATGTTGCGCGGTGACCCGAATGACTGTGGGCCGCGGTCGGTTGAAAGTTCCTTCTTCTAGACTTTGTGGTAGGAAGATAGGATATTGCCCATAGTGAAGAGGAACATGATGTAACCATGGCCCTAACAAGTTATTTATATAGTAAATCGGGTTTAAGTCTGGTTGAATTTGGTGGTTAGCCAGTAATTAGCATAACACTAATTATCTTGCTATCATTTTCCTGCTGCGTATTTTTCTCATATTGCTTATCCATTGAATTATATTTAATCATTATTAGGTGTACCTCTCGCTTTATATTGTTTGGGGTGGGATAGCTAGGGGTTGTATTTGTTAGATGGGGATTGTTACTCACTGAGTAATGCTAGATTACTCACCCCTCACTCGTTGTTGTTTTCAGGTGACCAGTAGATCGAGTCAGCCTTAGAGGTCGCAGGAAGCTAGGTCGGCTGGTGTAGAGTTCACATCATTTTGCTTAAGACGTTTTCAGACTATAAGTATGTACTTTTGATCTCTTGGCATGCCACTACTTGTATATTATGTTGTGTGTTGCGGACCATATAATATATAAGATAAATAAAGCGATGTTTCATAAACGACTTGTTGTTTCTGATATTAGCTTGTCTGAGCTAACACAACGTCATATTCAAGTACGGGTTGAAAATCCTTAGGCCCTAATCTGACGGGACGTTTTAGTGCGCGGACTGGCCTAGTCATGAATTGTACTTTTTGTGTCCTTGACCAGATCGACCTTTAACCCGTCATGTGGCGCTCTTGGTCCTTGGTAGACTGTCGGTCCATCGGTCATGTCGTTGATTGATTGTTGGCCGGTGGTTCGACCTATACCTAAAACGGTTCGGGTGTGTTACACCGTACCTCCACCCTGACTCACCGCTTAGAGTTGTTGCAGTGCACCAGAGATCCATTCCTTCTTCATCCGTAAGCTGTAGGAGATGCAGCCATGTTGATGGAGCCGAGAGTCACAATTGTGTATCAATCGAATGAGGTCTAAGTGATTGTTTCCCCTTTATTGTACAACAAGAAATCATTATCTAAACCCTAGATTAATTATATTTTAACCACGTCTTGTATTGTTTTGTCTATGTTCTTTTCCATATGTTGTTGGCGGGATCGAGATTCATGGTGAACCCTAAGTTTCCTTGATGATCATGTAACCTCATTATATTCAGGATCTGCGTTCCATTATCCGTTATGGTTAAGGTGAGGGCTACTTCGTTTAAATCTCAACTAGTTTAGTACTACTAGTTTTGAAAGTCTAGTTTCAAAACATGTTCCATCTTCGTGAATCGAGTCTGGTTGAGATTCTTGTTTGTTTATTATTATTTATTGATAAACAGAAATAGGATAACAGAGGATTCAGCGGCTGTGTGACATGATTGATGTTAAGAATTGTTTATATATATGTATGCATACGAATCCATTTTTGGTGATTGCAGAGTCAGTAAAAAATACTTTCAATCTTTCCGAAATTAACGCACGCCCATTAGACGGGATGGGGCCCACAAACTGAGAGAGCGGGTGTGGGAGGCCCATTAGCCGTGGGCGGACGGACGTTACAATTTGGTATCAAAGCAAGGTTACGTCCCGGCTCCAACCCAATATGGCAATTTAGGGGACTTGGTTTTCAATGTTTTCGGGATTGGGAATTTTCCAAAAATAAAATGACACCTTATCTGTCCAAGATTATTTGGTTAGTTATTAGAGTTTTTACTGTTCTTTTTGCAGGAGCAGACCAAGTTTCTACTCATTTCCTCTTTTTCTCATTTGTTGTCCTTTCCTTTGATATCGTCGAAATTCTTTCGGATTCCATTTAGAACTCGGGCATAACGGTTAAGTGGAAAAGAATTATAATGACCCTAAACTATGTATCTTTCTTTTAAATTAAACCGGTTGGTTTATTTATTAAAACCAAAACCAGTCCAATTAATTTAGTCGTGCATTTACCTTAAACCTAATTATTTATATCTTCTCTTCCCCTCCTTTGTGAAGATACGGTAGCCACTATCAAAAAGAAAAGTTGAGAGATCGTTCTTTCACCATTCCCTTGTGCTATCTCTCTCTCCTCCCTCAGCTGTCTCTCTCTATCTCTAGATACTACCCTTTTCTCTAATTCTTGTTCATAACCACGTGCATTTTCCATCTGAGAAGACGAGACGCAGCCACCACCATCGTGGATCACCATCAGCAGAGGAGGAGCATGTGTCATTGGAGCCGTCGTGGTGTGGTGTTTCATCCATGGCATTGATGTTACCTATTGGACCCGTGATATGGGAACGCGACCAAGCGCATGAGAGGAGGTGAAAACGGTACGGTGCCACCGTACCTCCACCATGACTCACCGCTTGGGGTTGTCACAGTGCACCAGAGATCCATTCCGTCACCATCCGTAAGCTGTAGGAGACGCAGCCAGGTTGTTTGAGCCGAGAGTGACAATCGTGTATCCAACTAATGAGGTGTAAGTGATTGTTTCACCTTTCTTGTGCATAAAGAAATCATTACCTAAACCCTTGATCAGTTATATATTAACCATGTTTGGTATTGTTTTGTCTATGTTATTTTCCGTGTGTTGTTGGCGGGATCAAGATCCATGGTGAACCCTAAGTTTCCTTGGTTATCAAGTCACCTCATTATATTCATGATCTGCGTTTATCATCCGTTATGGTCAAGTTGAGGGATACTTCATTTGAATCCCGAACTAGTTTAGTACTACTATTATGGAAAGTGTAGTTTCAAAACATGTTCCGTCTCCATGAACCGATCTAGTTTAGAGTCATGTTTATTTATTATTATTGATTGATGAACTGGAAATAAGATAATAGAGGATTCAACGGTTGTGTGAAATGTTTGATGTTAAGAATTTCTTTTATATATGTATATATACATGTCTATTTGTAGTGATTGCAGGGTCAGAAAGCAAGACTTTCAAGCCTTCCGAAATTAATGCAAGTCCATCAGACGGGGTGAGATCCAGGGACCGAGAATTTGGTATCAAAGTGAGGTTTCGTCCCGGCTCCGACCTAGGATGGCGATTTAGAGGACTTGGTTTTCATATTTTTTGGGATTGGGAATTTTCAAAAAAAAAATGACACCTGATTTGTCCAAGATTATTTGGTCAGTTGTTAGCGTTTTTGACTTTTCTTTTTGCTGGAGAAGACCAAGTTTCTACTTATCTCCTCGTTTTCTCATCTCGTGTTCTTTTTTCCTTCGACATTGTTGAAGTTCTTTCGAATTATGTTTAGAATTCAGAACGAATTCCTGTTAAGTAGAAGAGAATTGTAACAACCCTAAACTATGTTTCTTTCTTTTTAAGCAAACCGGTTGTTTATTTCTTTCAACCAAAACCAGTCCAATTAATTTAGTCGTGCATTTACATTAAACCTAATTATTTATACCTTCTCTTCTCCTTGTTTGGGAATATACGGCAGCCACCATAAAAAAAAAGAAGTTAAGTGATCGTGCTTGCACCCTTGTGCTATCTCTCTATCCTCCCTCAGTTGTCTCTCTCTATCTTTAGATACTACCCTTCTCTTTAATTCTTGTTCATGACCACGAGCATTTCCATCTGAGAAGACGAAACGCAGCCACCAGTCCATGGGTGGAACCAGCAATTTATTTAATATGTGACACACAATGTAAATCATATTAAAAACAGGGGCACTTCCATAAAAATATGGCTAATTAGTGAAAGAAAATAAAAAATCTGTGTGGGGCACATGCCACACTCAAGCTCTTCTTGGGTCTGCCCACCACTGTCGTGAATCACCATCACCGGAGGAGGAGCATGTGTCATTGGAGCCGTCGTCGTGTGGTGTTTCATCCATGGCGTTGATGTTACTGTTTGTACCGAGTTCTGTCGGGCGTTTAGGGTTGACGGAACTCGTCGGTGAGTCCTTTCAAAGACGGCTAAATGGAGTGGACCTTATGTGAGATTATCAGAGTCCAAGCCGTGTGTGTGTGAGGAGATCCAACCTCAATAGGTTTGGACTGATTTGGTTTCAAAGAGAGTGAAAGAGAGATACTTGATAAAGAAGATTAAGGATGAGACTAAGAGAATAGGAAGACTTCATAGAGATTCGTGAGACTTCAAGAACAAGAGACTAAGAGACTTAAGAACAGAGAGTTAGAACCCAGAATAGCTTAGGAAGGAGGAGGGGAAACCCCACACTCTCACTTAAGGTCACAATTCGCCCATAAGGGTCTATATATAAGTTTTACAAGTTTCTGGATAAACCCTAAAGCTAAGGATAAGAAATGGAGAGTGGAGATGGTCTGGTTTGAAATGGACGACTCAAATCAGGTCTTGGGAGCTTTATGACCAAGAGAGGAGCTTGGCTAAGAATGTGCCAACAATGCACTTGAATTCGTCCATAGACCAGTCCAGGTTCATAAGACAGCTTGCTCTTAATTTTCAGCACAAGGGAACAGATCATGACAGGCTGGCTTGTCTTCCTTGCTTGCTGGCGAGTCAATAAAGATGAATCTTATCCATAAACGGACAAGAGACCTCAGCACCTTTATGGTTGCTTCCTTAGACCAGAATATGCCTTAGAATCTTTTCTCCCTTGTCCATAACTTCCATTTCACCTTCTTCATACCTTAGGGCTCAAGTTATCACCATGGAAGTGTACGGATTAGGGTTTGGTCCGTACACTTTTTGCCCTAACTTTGCACAAACCCAAAATGTGCCCAAATGGTCGAGTGTGAAGATTATGGGTCGAACTCGTCTGTACGGTCCGTACGACCGTACGGTACGGATGCCCTATTTTTGCACATCGACCATTTGCCTCCAAAATTCTCCCAAGTCTTCTTCTTTCATGATAAACCCCTGCTGAACTTTTTTCTAGCTCAGCATAAGCTTCTGGACCCTCCATAGATCTTGATCAGTCTCCAAAGGGGTTTTGCCCAAGCTTTGCACATAGACCTTTAGTGAGTCATTTTCTCACTTTAGGTTAATACTCCCCCTCAAGCTTGACTCTAAAGATCTTAAGTCAAGCTTGGAACCCTGAAATCTTTCCTCATTAAAAACCTTACAAAAGAAAAGCCTCATTAGGGATAAAACCTTGGTAAAGAAAAGAGTAAGATCCTTCAAGGCCTATGGATTGGCCATTGAGCCTTTGTGCCTTAAAACCAGTGTGGTTGGACACAAATGACTCTGGATCGTGGCCTAAACAGGTGCAGCAACACTCATAGCTTGCACACATTTCAAACTCAGCTTGACCTCTTCATAAACCCGGTTTGGGTCTCCCCCTCTCAACTGACTTCAAAACCACCTTAGAGAAGCTAGGAAACGACCATGATCATCTTCAGTGAGGCTCAAGCAATGGTACCTGATACATTATCCCAAAAGTACATCAGTACTTATCAAGAATTTTCACATGATTAAGCTCCTTAGACAAAGCACAATAGTTTAAACAAAACCAGTGATTCTAGCAACTTAGACAATCTTCTAACTGAAGCAAGATATCAATGATGGTTTTAACTAAGGCAAATGCAGTAGTACTCATTCCATTTAACCACAACAATCAGAAGCAATTTACTCAAGCATTTTAAGTATCATTTCGAGATTTTAGAAAGAAATGATGAATGACTTGAATTAATTTGAGTTCAAGTTACTTCCCTTTTGTTTAGATGGGGAGTGACTGGTTTGCCACTTGAATCCCTCACACTCGGCCAGTTGCAACCTCTTCATGGCAACATCAACTTGATGGGAGGTTGTGTGGATCCTTCTGCTTCATTTTCAATCACTCACCATAGAGGCCGCTTTGAACTGAGCTTTGTGACACACACAACCAAGACTGCTCTGAACAGCCTCTTTGCTTAGACACGCCACTGCCTAGACCCGGTTGAATGATCCTTTGTTGAAGTCCTTGCAAAGGTTGACAGACCATGGACAATGCATATTAAGACTCCCCCTCAAGCTTAACTCTGAGACTAGAGGAGGATCTAAGCTTGATGAGTGTATGCAGTTCCATGTCCTAAAACCATCAGTGTTAACTAGACTTGATGTCCTAACCCTTGTGAGTTTTGGCTCTCTTCCTTATACCAGGAACTAATGGTGTTTGAATCACCTTAAGGCCCTCACAAGGTAGTCTCTCATTGTATGATATCCCACTCTACACTTCCTGTAGACTTTTGGACTAACATGTCCAAGTGGTATCATACAATGGCATCAACCTCTCATTACACACTTAGTCACACTACACTTCCTGTAGTTTGGGAACATTGATGATATGCAATGGCAATAAACACTTTTCTTGTCACTATGGTTTGTCACTGTATCACTTCCTGTGTACCTAACATCACCACAACTCAATGCAAACATTAGATCATCCCATTGGGACCAAAACAAGATCACACATCTGGTTTGATCACCAATGAATCAACAACACAAAACTCTTGAACCAACAAATCACAGGAACAAGCCTTAAGCAGACTTAACTTCTCTAGATGCAATGCAAGATTGAAAACAAAGCAATTGCAACTAGGCTAGATTTTAAAGGCACCATATATGAATGCAACAAATGACAGACATGCCAATGCAACAGATACAAATCAGCATTAGCTTAATCAAAACCATAAACCAGTAGCCTAGACATGCTTCTAAATGCTACTAGAACACAAGATGGATTAGCTAAGACAATAGCAAAGCAAGATAACAGGACTCAGAATGAAACAGAACCTATATGCTTATGCAACTGCAACAAAGATCCTCAATATCACAATGCAAATAGCTGAGACATACTACTCAATACTATAAGACAATCATGGTGAGAGAAGCGATGAATGCAACAGACTTGGACAGCAACCATATGAATGTAATAGATTCAATCCGAATGAAATAGCAACTATATGATGTCCTAAACAACCTAAGCAGAATGTAAGAAACAACTAGGCATGTTAATGAGCAATAGTTTCGTCAAGACAATAGATTCAAGTAGTTTAGACACACTTCTAAATCCTACTTGATATCTCTGATGGATTAACTATGTCATTAACATCCAAGCAACACTGAACCGGATTGAATCACTACCTTGATGCTTATGAATGTAAAACAGTCTAATCAATTCTCTGATGCAAGTAGCAGAGACAATCTTCTAAATGCTTCAAGACATCTATGATGGAAAAGCTATGGCAGGAGCAATCAGAACACAAAACAATGCAGTAAACAAGCCAGGAGATCCTGGGACAAACAACACTCCATGCATAACAAAGTATAAACGCTTATTAAGGGATAAAAGATTTGCTTATAGCTAAGGAATTCGGGCTGATTCCTTAAACCTCCATGAACACAGGTCAGTGTTTCTTGTTGGGTTTAGCCCAACCCTTATTTGGTCATTACTGCTTGAGGCAACTTCAGACTTGGCTATTGAGGAACACATCCATCCTCTTCAGACTTGATGCTTAACCCCCAATGCAACTCTTCTCTGGTCAATACTGCTGAAGGCAGTTTCATGGCACATCTCATGAGGAAAACCTCCATCCTCTTCGGATTTGATGCTTAACCCTCAATAAAGTATGAAAAACCAGGTCACTGAGCTTGATGGTACTTCTGGTAGCTCACTCGAGTTTCTTTCTCCAGTTTGGCTGAGATTCGAGTCCAAAGGAATGAGCTCAAGAGAGATCTAAAATCGTGTTCACCATTTCTTTAGCTTCAGTGCCTTTGGTCCCCAGTCTTTCATGGACTTAAGTGATGACCACTCCTACTTGTGTGCCTCTTGAACTAGCAGCACACCACTTCCACAGCAGTGTCTTAATGCCACCATTTCTACACACAAGCAATCTCTTCATTGCTTCTCAATGGGTAATGCCTTTTCTTACTTGGTTTCGTTAGAAACTGAACATTTTATGTCCCTGTACAGCACTCAAACTCCAGAACAGATTAGGCCACATTTGCATTGGGATCAAACCTTGACTAACCATCAAGTTTGATCACCAATGTCTCAAGCTTTGCAACCGATTAAATCAGAGATTATCAAGCTATAATCTTGGCAAGCAAACTCTCTAAGCACAATCAAGATCATAACAGATTGAAGACAAGGTACTCAGGTATTTTTAAAAAACTCCTTAATATGCATCTGACTTGAATCTAGATGCATCAACTTAAGGCAGTAACAATCCAGTGAATGATGATAGAAAACACCTTAACAAGTTCTTAGTTAGACATGAATGCAATCAATGGAGCAGATACACTGTCTAGCACCTTAATACACATTCAAGTAGAGAACAAGGAATGGACTTTAACATCAAAACACCCCACAAAACATTAGAGCACCCTGGGACAGTATCTAGCAAGCTTTATATGATCCTCAGGACAAGCACACACACCACAACACACGGCCATATCAAAAATTCTCAAGCTTTATACAAGGGAAAGAAATTATCTTACAGTCAAGGAACCTGGGCTGGTTCTTTGAACCTTCATGGTTAATCGATTCATGAATGGACAGATTTGGGATGTTGGTTTGGGAAGCATCATCTCCTTCTTTGCGTGACCTTCCCCCTTGACCCCATCATGCCAAAGACACCTCCTTTCTCCATGTTTGAGTCGCCACACCAAGATCCAACTTGAAAGTTTCCTCCTTGAAAGGTTTCTCCTTGGACAATAGAAAAGAATGGCTTAGAAAAGCTTCCACTGGCCTTCTTTCTTCAGGATGGACATGAGAGAGGAGGATGAACTGATAATAGCTTCTGGGCACGCCATGGATGGGAAAGTTTTCATCTTGAAGAGTTTAAATGAGAGACTGTACAGAAGCTTCTTCATCAGTTTAGAAATGGCATGGGAGTGAGCTTGAGCTTGTGAATGTAATGAACCAAGTTCTAATGAACCTGGATTTGATAACATGTGAGATTATCAGAGTCCAAGCCGTGTGTGTGTGAGGAGATCCAACCTCAATAGGTTTGGACTGATTTGGTTTCAAGGAGAGTGAAAGAGAGATACTTGATAAAGAAGATTAAGGATGAGACTAAGAGAATAGGAAGACTTAATAGAGATTCATGAGACTTGAAGAACAAGAGACTTAAGAACAAATATTTAGAACCCAGAAAAGATTTGGAAGGAGGAGGGGAAACCCCACACTCTCACTTAAGGTTACAATTAGCCCATAAGGGTCTATATATAAGCTTTACAAGTTTCTGGATAAACCCTAAAGCTAAGGATAAGAAATGGAGAGTGGAATGGTCTAGTTTGAAATGGACGACTCAGATCAGGTCTTGGGAGCTTTATGACCAAGAGAGGAGCTTGGTTAAGAATGTGCCAACAATGCACTTGAATTCGTCCATAGACCAGTCCAGGTTCATAATACATCTTGCTCTTCCTTTTCAGCACAAGGGAACAGATCATGACAGGCTGGCTGGTCTTCCTTGCTTGCTGGCGATTCAATAAAGGTGAATCATATCCATAAACTGTCAAGAGACCTCAGCACCTTCCCGGTTGCTTCCTTAGACCAAATATGCCTCAAAATCTTTTCTCCCTTGTCCATAACTTCCATTTCGCCTTCTTCATACCTTAGGGCTCAAGTTATCACCATGTGAGTGTACGGATTAGGGTTTGGTCCGTACACTTTTTGCCCTAACTTTGCAAAAATCCAAAATGTGCCCAAATGGTCGAGTGTGAAGATTCTGGGTTGAACTCGTCCATACGGTACGGATGCCCTATTTTTGCACATCGACCATTTGCCTCCAAACTTCTCCCAAGTCTTCTTCCTTCATGATAAACCCCTCCTGAACCTTGTTCTAGATCAACATAAGCTTCTGGACCCTCCATAGATCTTGATCAGTCTCCAAATGTGTTTTGCCCAAGCTTTGCACATAGACCTTTAGTGAGTCATTTTCTCACTTCAGTTTAACACCTTATTTCTGGATAGTATAAAAGGAATAGTTTTCTTTGTTTAGTAAGTCGGAAAAATGAATACAAGGAAGTCTAGATTTAGAAATACTGGAAACCCTAGTTCTAGCCGCCTTGCTCTTGTTCCCCCCCTTCCTCGATGGCACTTCGCCACCTTTTTTAGGCCGCTAGTCGTTGATGCCCTAAGCCGGTTCTCACCTAGGCCTTGGCCGAAATGGGCTTCGACCAAAACGACCGAGCTGCTGGTCGTTTTGGCTCTTTCGTTGACTAGACATCCGACCAAAACTATGTCGTTTTGGACTTTGTAATTCGGGCCTGTTGTTATTTGGGCCTTGGAAGGTGGGTGCAACCTATCTCCTACATTAAGTCCCCTAATTTGCTTGTGATTGTCACAGATGGTCCAAGCAAATTGGCTCGTCTGGTTCAAGAATAACAGGCCGGACTGTAGCCGTTTTGTCGTTGAGTCATGTTGCGCGTCATTTTGTCGTTTTGCTAGTCCCACCGTAACGTTTTGATGACCCTTGTTCGAGTTCCACAGTTCAGCTGGGAAGACGAATCTTTGCGAGCAAATTGGGATTTTTGGGGCGGGAAGGCGAAGCGTCTCGAGTAAACTGGGCCTTCGGCGATTCCACAGGCCCAGTTAGGCCCCTTCTAGATCTAATCATTGCGCTTTGGGAACGTGTGCCTTTCCCCCTTATAAATAGGCGTCCCTCTCTGTTGTTTCCTCATTCCTCTCTTCTAGCACAAGTATTCTCTCGCCTCATTCTCTCTACTTTCTCTCTCTTAATTTTTGTAGAATATATACGTTTTTTGGACGCTATGTCGTCGAGAAAAGGATCCGACCGCCGGCTGTCTTGCAAGGAGAAAGGCAAAGATGTTGCAGTCGATTCGAGCCCGGCAAGGGATGCGACGAAAATGAAGAGTTTGACGACTTTGGGTTGGTCCATCGTGATGCCTTGATGAATAGGGGCGACCTAAACACCCCACAGAGGACCGTGGTTTATGTCGACATGGAAAAGCGACTAATAGACGAGGAAGGAAGCTCTTCTTCCGACAGTTCTAGTAACAATAGCTCCTCGTCCTCGTCTCGGGGAGAGAGGGACTCATCTAGCCCCGATGAAGCGGAGGATGCAGCCAATCAACGAGTTGATCACTTCATGCCTATTCTCTTCTGTGATCGCGGGTATGTAGGAGAATTGCCTCTGCTTGATCCTGCTCTGAGGCGTTCTCCGGCCCTGGTCGGCCAAGTTTGGAAGAACATCAGGGGGACCGAGTCCACTGTGGGAAGCGTCAAGAAACTACTGAAGAATATCGACGCAAAAAACATAACGTTTCTCATCCCGACGAATGAAGAAAGACCTTTGTCGCCGCCGAAGAGATATCAGCGGTTGTACGAGGCCTACTTTGATAAGGATGCATTGGTGCGATTTCCTATACCGCGACTGTTCACTTCCTATGTTTTTTTGCCAAAAGATCACTCTCTCGCAGCTCGGGATGGGCGGATATCGTCTAGTTGTTGCTCTGACGGTTTTGGCCGCGGAGATTGGGATTCCCCTTAGTGTTAGGGCATTTGAGGAGTTGTCTTCCATTAAACCGGAGAAGGACGACATCTTCACGACGAAGATGTGTCCGAAGTACAACATAATCACTGGGCATCCGAAAAAGATGCCCAACTGGCAGAGACAATACTTCTATGTGAAGTCGGACGAGTAATCGTTCGAGGAACCCCCGTCGGAGGATTTTAGAGTCCTTTGGAACAATTGTTTCGGTAGATTTCCGCCTTCGACTGATTTTTCTAACTCTGTTGACTCAACCGTTTTCTTTTTGTCGCGTAGTTAAGCATCCAATTGCTGAGAAATTCCCCGTGGAGGAGTTCTTGGATAACGCTCGGCGGTTGGTGGAGTTAGGTCATACATTTTGGCCTGACACTAGTGAAGATAGAGCACGTCGCGCTTTTTCTCGCATCCTGAAAGGTAAATCCTTTCTCTCGCATAGTGGTTATCGTAGCTTGGTCGTTTCACTGGGTCTTTACTTGGATTATCTGTCGCAGGTACCTGGGCCTCGAATCTCCTGTCGGAAGATCACAACTCAAAGAAACGTCTTTCAACCTTTTTGAGAGAAGAGCAGAGAGAATTGGATCGCGCCAGAAAGATGAAGGTTCTGCCTGATCACAGCGATAATCTGAAGAAGAGAAAGTCGACGAGCCTCATGGGCGTCATCGACAGCATGGGCTTGGATGGGTCCAAAAATCTCGCGTAGGGAACCGGTCCCGTGTTGGCCAATCCTACAGTTCCAGAAATTGACCAGGTAACGGCGGATAGTGCCACTTTGGCTTCAAAAGGCAGGAAGAGGCCCCATGATGATTTGTCCGGTTCCCTCATTAGAGAGATGGAGTCCGTAGATGGATCGGGGGGTAACGTCCAAGCTGTTGACTCGGGGGATGCCGTTGAGGAGGATCCCGTTGAGCCGTGGAGAGTCGTCCAGACGTCGGTGGCGAGAGCGCCCCATGCGCAGTCGACAGCCGAGACGGCAATGGCGACGCGCGTGTCGTCACAACTGATGAATTGGCAGATGATCTGTCGTCTATCCGCCAAGAAGATGTCTCTGCACAAATGGCGGGCAAGCTAAAGAAGAAAAAGAAAAACAAGGGAATCATTTCCGGTTCCCTCAGCAAGGATCCATCTTCTCCAGTCGACACGCCCTCTCAAGCTGCTGAATCGGCTTCCCGAGCTATCACCTTAAATTCGAGGATCTCGTTCGAGGATAAGGTGTCTTTTTCGTACGAGTCACACATCCCTTTAGTGCGCAATGGTCCCCAATACGCGGAACTGATTCGCCAGATCATGGGCGGAGCTTGCGGGTTGCCCACCACTGAAGACTTAATATTTAAGGAGGCATATGTTGATGCAGCTCAACATCGTATGCTGGTAAGTGCCTACTTCCTTAATATGTTAATTCTTCCAGGTCTTTTGTGTCTTTCTTCTGAACTGACTGGCTTATTTTGCAGGCCGATGGCAGCATGAACTTCATGGTCGGTCTCTACGACAAGGAGCTCAAGGCAACGCAGGCTCAGCTGGGAGAAGCCGGGGAGAAGCTCACGGAAAATAATTCTCACATTGCCTCCCTCAAGGAATAAATGAAGAATGATGCTGAGAAGGCCGCGCTCAAGATGGACGAGGTTGTTAGTCGAATCGAGCGGGAGAAGGAGGAAATCGCCTGTCGTCTTTCTTCCGAACAGAAAAGGTCTGAAGGCCTTGAACGTGAGCTCGAGCTGAAGAAGCTGGCGGCTGAGGAGTTCAAACGAGAGAATGCCTCGTTCAAAAGGGTGAAAGTCAGATTGGAGAGGGAGAAATAGGCGTTGGCCCGAACGCTCGTAAGGGAAACTCGGCGGCTGAAGGATTCGCGCACTTACGAGCTTAACTAGGAAAGGTTGAGGGTTGATGCGGTGATGATCGCTAAGTGTAGCCGCCGTGTCAGCAATATTCGTGAGTACGAACAGCATCGCAATGAGTACGACACGGCGAGGTGCCTCTACAGCCAAATCTTTGGGACTAGGAAGTGTCTCCAAATGCTAAAGTAGGATGGTGAGGGAATCTCTCAAGGGTCAATCGATTTCTTTAACGCTCAGGAAAAAGAACTCGAGGATCAGGCGTCTCGGCTGGAGGTCGGAAGCATTCTAGAAGCCAACCTCTCCCTTTCTCCCTTAGTCCTAGAATCTCGGTTTTTCGACGAAAACCTGGTCGGAGTCGACACATTCGGGTCGAACATGGACTTAATCGATATGAGCCTCGCAGTAAACCTGCAAACTCACCGTCCTTCTGCTGAGGACACTTCTGATGCGAGCCGGGCCGCGGAAGAGAACGAAGAGGAAGATGACCTGAGTCTCGACGAGTCAAACGAGGATGATCAGAGAGCGATTGAGAGTCACAAGATCAGACCCTTGACTGCTGAGGAGTCGACTGAAATTGGGCTTGAGAGTGAGCCTTTGCCTGAGCTAACTCCGAATATCCCGATGAGGACGTCCGAGCACCCCGAGGTCGCGGGAGGCGGAGAGGATGGTGATGGAGCCAAAGAGTGAAGTCCCCTTTAATTTTGTGCCTTAGTGTATTTTGTTCGGTCCTTTGAGCCCTTCGGCTTGTTGTAATACATTTGATAAGTTGTTGTTTGGGCTTTGAACTCTCGTGTATAATCAAGCTTTCTTCTTTTTCCGATCCTTTTCTTCTTAGTTGACCTCAACTTGCAGTGTTTCGCCTAACCGCTTACGGACTAATAACAGCGGGCTGGACATAAGTTTAGTCGCTTTTCTGTAGAACGTAGGATTTTCTTCGTAGTGTACCTGCTTGGTCGATTGCTCTACCAATTTCAACAAATTTTCAGTCGACCATACGATCGAAATTCAGTAAGTCGCTTCTACGGACTTAGAATGTTTCAATGTGTCAACTATTCCCCGTAGTAACTCTGTTCGGTCGTTTAACGGCAAAGTGTTAATAGGCGGTGCTTACGAGAGGAATAAAGGTATCCATTTTGCATTAAAGTAACCTTACAAAGTTTTTGGTTGGCCGGACCACATTGAAGGTTATTAATAAAAACGGAAATTATTTACTCGGTTGATTTTTCGTCGACACATTTCTTTTTGTTGGGCGCGTGCCTGATCAGGACATGTCCGACTGTTGAGTGTGAGTGTCAGTACGTGTTCCGGATCTAAGCGTATTAACGCGTCGCTTGGCCGTAGGCAACGGAGGTAAAAGGGACGATAGACTCTTTACTCGTTCATCTCGTCCAATAAACTCTTCTAGACGTTTGTCGGAAAAGTGTAGTCTTTTTTTGAGGTATAGCTTAACCCGGTGAGGGTTGCCTACGTACCCTGGGTAGGGATCAAGCCATTCGTAGTTCAGTTGAGCCGAGTAAAAGTGACTCGTTGAGTGCATTTACTCGCTTGACGAGTAAAAGTGACTTGATAAGTGCATTTACTCAGGTTTGTTTTTGAGTAAAAGTGGCTCGATGAGTGCATTTACTCGCTGGACGAGTAAAAGTGACTCGATGAGTGCATTTACTCGCTGAGTGCATTTTTTGGGTTAGTGATGGTATCATTTCAGGTGCATGGAGTTCCATGCTCGCAGGAGAGGTTCGCCGGTGGAGGTCTCGAGTCGGTATACTCTAGGCTGAACGACTTTGACGATTTTGAACGGTCCTTCCCAGTTGGCTCCAAGCTTCCCTGATTTCCATTCCTCGGTGTTTTGAAATACCTTGCGCAAGACGAGATCACCCACCTCAAGGGGACATGACCGAACCTTCTTGTTATAATAGAGTTCGATTTGATGCTGGTAGTTTTGGATTCGTAACAGGGCCTGATCCCGCTTTTCCTTGATATTGTTTAATGCATCGACTAGCATATCACGACTAAGCGCGCCATCGAGCCACTGCCTCAATCCCATGAGAGAACGAGAATGGGATTGATTTGTCGCGCCCCTCGGCGTTGTTCGGTGCTACCAGAGGACTCCATCTAATTCGTCGGCCCAGCATCCTTTCTTCAGGTTGAGGCATTTCTTAATCCCGTCGATGATCGTTTTGTTGGATTCTTCTGCTTGTCCATTGCTTTGCGGGTAGCACGGGGTGGACATATTGAGTCGGATTCGCCACTTTTTGCAGAATTCTTTGAGGTCATGGCCCGTTGTCACTGATTATCTCAACGAGGAGCCCGTTTCGGCAAATGATATTCTTCCAGACAAACTTTTGGACCTCTTTGTCAGTAATACTGGCGAAGGCTTCGGCTTCGATCTATTTGGTGAAGTAGTGGGTTAAGACGAGAACGTACTGCTTCAGTCGGGAAGTTGGTAGTGGTCCGGAGCTGTCATGGTTCGCAGCGATTCGGTCGGGCAATGTATCGTCGATGCGTGCCGTTGACACTTATTGCACTTTTGGGTGTAGAGTTTGCAGTCGGTATTCAGGGTTGGCCAGTAGAAACCGAGGTGTTTTATTTTTAGAGCCAGTGCTTGTCCCCCCGAGTGGTTCCCGACGGCGCCTTCGTGTATCTCTATCATCACCAGTTTCGTTTGTTCGCCGATAATGCACTTAAGTAATACTCGGGTAGAGGTTAACTTTTGTAGGTGCCCATCGGTCAAAACGTAACTAGCACTTTTTGTTTTAAGTCGTCGGGCGGCCCATTTTTCCTACGGTAATGTACCATGCTCGAGATATTTGATGATCTCGTGTCGCCAATCCGTCATGTCGGTATGCGGCGTATTGCTGGGGCTTATCGTTACGGCGACCGAGGCAATTGGTAAGAGTTTTTGTCCGGTAGTGCGATGCTTGGTGTCTCGATTCTGATAATCGGGATTGTCCGTTTGACTTGATCGCGGAGGCGACTTCCCAATGCAGCCAATGCGTCAGCGCACACATTTTCTCCTCGAGGGACCTTTGTGAGTTCGAGAACTCAAAGTCTTTGACGAGGTTTTGAACGAGCTTAAGATAAGCGTCCATGCATTCGTTTCGGGTGTCGTAGTCGCCACTGAATTGACTCGTTACTAGTTGGGAGAAGCAATAGGCGCTTAGCCATTTCGCTCGAACAGACTTTGCCATGCGTAGGCCTGCTATCAGGGACTCGTACTCGGATTCGTTGTTGGAGGCGGCAAAGCCGAAGCTAAACGACTGGCGGATCAATTCACTAGTCGGCGATTGCAGTTGAACCCCCGCGCATGATCGTTTGTTCGTAGATGATCGCCGACATGGAGGATCCAGTTTTGAGCCGGCTGGGAAAGGTCGTTCTCTAGTTCATGGGACAGTTCGATCAAGAAGTCCGCTAAACCTTGTGATTTGGCCGCTGTTCTACTCTTGTAGATGATTTCATGCTCTCTAAGTTCAATCGCCCATTTCGACAGTCGTCCGGATTGGTTAGTGTTTTGCATCACTGTTCGCAGAGGCTGGTTGCTTGAAACTTATTTGGTATGGGACTGGAATCAGTATATTCCTCTGTCAGTGATGAAAGCTGATTTCACGCGATCGTCGGGATTCATCATAATCTGGCTGTATTCGGAGAAAGTGTCCATGAAGTTAGGAGCTCGTTACCCGCGGTGAATTCTACCAATCGATCGATGTGCGGGAGCGGATAACTATCTTTTGGGCAAGCTTTGTTTAGGTCGGTGAAGTCAACGCATAGGCGCCACTTGCCGCTTTTCTTTTTGACGACCACGGGGTTATCCAGCCAATCGGGATAGAGTACCTCCGTGATGGATCCTGCAGCGAGTAAACGCTCAACTTCCTCGTTTACAGCTTTTGATCGGCTTGAAAGTGGGGTCAACGTTTAATTCGTGGAACGTGATCATGGGATCAATTCCCTTCATATCTGAGGTAGTCCAGGCGAATGTGGACATGTTCCTTTTGAGGAATGAAGTGATCGCATTTGCATTTCGGTGGGCAGGTGGGCTCCGACGCGGATGATCTTGCTCGGGTCGGTGTCGTCGATCTAGATTTCGAGGACTTCTTCCTTTTGCGGGCAAACCTTGTGATTTGGCCGCGCGACCGTGTTGACGTGCGACATCGAACATTGTAACTTCACGGTAGCTATCAGGAGGTCCCCCGCAGCTTGTTGATCTACGCGGAGTATTCGGATTCTTCTATCGGGGCCCGGGAACTTGACGCATTGGTGGTAGGTAGACGACACGACTTTCATTGAATGGATCCAGGGAGTTCCGAGGATGACGTTGTACGGGGCCTTTGTGCCAATGACGGAGAATTTGACCGTTCTGTTAACGCTGCATGCGTAAACTGGTAGGCGGATAGTCCCTATCATATTTTCTGATGCGCCATTAAAACCGGTGACGAGCGAGAGAAGGGCTTCATATCTCGCAGGTCGACTCCATTTTATCTAATGTTTCTTGGAAAATGAGGTCGACAGAACTTCCAGTGTCGATCAAGACTTTAGCGACTTGGCATTCGCCGATCCCTAGTTTGACCAATAGTGGAACGTTATGCGGGGTATGGACATGGGTCGCATTTTCGGATGAGACAATGATCTGCTGATCATTCTCGGGTTTTGACGGCCATTTTTGCGAGGTTATTGCATGTCGTTTATAATCCTTGACTGATCGGACCGAATCGCCGCATGGAGGGGATCCTCCCATGATGATGCTGATATGTAGGGTACGTCTCTCTTCGAGTTGATCCCGTAAATCTGCTGATGAATCCTCAACGTAGGTCGTTGTTTTGGTCCCCTACTTTTTTCCAGCTTTCGGCGTAGGTCGGATTGCTTATGACGGTTGAGTTTGATCTTCAGGTCCTTGGCTTTAGAGTTTATTTGGCTTCGAAAATCCATAGAGTGTGGTCTGAGATTGGGGTTATCGCGTAAATCACTGAGTTGTCGCGCCTTTGAGGTCGTGATCGTGGTTCGCAGGTCGGTGGGGACACTTTGTTGCGGGAAGTCGGTCTTTCACTTGAGAATATGTCGGAGGTCGCCTGGTTCGGCTGAGACATCGGCCTGGGCCGAGAGTATTTGCACTAGTTTAGGTTGGAGTGCAAGTCGCCAGTCGCACCGGGCTGTTTGTCGTCACACGGAGTACTTGACTTGCCCAATATTATATTGACACGATGCATGTGCCTAGGCTGTTCTTCGTTAGGAGATACATCGTGGGTCTCGCGCTCATATTTGCGTCGTCTTTGTCTTTCGGCCGACTCTCGCCTTGGAAGATCATTCCCTTTGGTCTTTGTGCCTTCATTTCCTTATTCTTCCTCCGGCTCTTGCTGTTTTTCGGCTTTTGCTTTGGAGGCTCGACGTTAGAGGTGCCTTTTCTGTATGAGGCGGGCAAGGCCTCGAGTAGGTGCTTGCACTCTTTGGTGTCGTGTCCCTTTACTTTGTGGTAGTCGCAGAACTTGCTAAGGTCGAGGGAGCTCGGATTTGAGCTGGTTTCGTGGTTAGATGTTTAGGACGAAGAAGGAGCTTTTCCGTCGGAGTCCCTCACCCAGTAATTCCAGCCTTTCTCTCAGACGACTACTGCCGATCCAGGGTGCTTATCTTCATTCAAGCGTAGATGAATCCCTTTTTCTGGTTTGGCTTATCATTGGCAGCGTGTTGGCGGCGTGTTGGCATGGTTCCTGACGTGCATCTGGGGTTTTAGCCGCCACCTGCTTGGCAACGTTTTGCTTATGAATTATCGCATGCGTGTCTTCCTCCATGCGGATGAAGTTATTAGATTAAGCGATTGCGTCTTGGAGCAACGTCGTCGGATTCTGGTAGAGGTCGTCCCAGAACTTCGAGTGAACAAAAAGGGTGTTCATTAGGGCGTCGACGACTATGCTGTCGGGCACGTCGACCTTCGAGACAATGGCCTTGAATTTTTCCATGAAGTCGCGGAGGCTCTGGCCTGACGACTGAGAGAGATTCCATAAGTCGGACGCGGTGGCTTCTTGTCGCGTGAACATGATGTAGTGCTTGAGGAACGCAGTCGAGAGGTCGTGGAAGCTGTTGACAGAGTTTTCAGGAAGTCGGCAGAACCAGTTGAGAGCCGCTCCTTCAAGACTCTCGACGAAGAGCTGACAGTAGCCGGTGTCCTTCTCTTCGTGAGTAAAGTGTGTGCGTTCAATCGCTATGTTGAATGACGTGACATGTTCGGTCGGGTCGGTGTTCACGGAGAACGATGGTAAACGGAACTTCTCCGTTGGGCAGAGTCGGACACTGGTGACCTGTGGAGAGAATGGAGTTCAGACTGTGTCCACGAGGACACGCTCGATCCGGGGAGCTGAAGTTGTTATGCAGTGGATCTTAGAGTGAATGTCCTGGAGAGACAGTTTGAGTTCAGCAAGTTCACGGACCGTCTGTGGGTCAAGACCATTGGGGGTTTGCGCGTTCAGTCCGTCGGGATTTGCTGGAGGGTTTGCGCGCTTCCTCCTATGACCTGGCTTTGTGTTCCGAGAGCCTGCTTCGCAGTCGTGTTAAACAGATGCCAACGAATCATCGTCGTCGGGGCACTGGGTTGTGCGGTAAGAGGGGCGAGGATGACAGCTAAAACGGCGAGCTTTTCGGTGGTCGTTTTCTGCATGTCATCTTGCTGGGCGAACCGCTCCATGACGGCGCTAAGATAGGCGGGTTCTTCTGGTGCGGCTGTGGCCGGAGCGAGTTCTGGAGCTTCGCGTTCTTCGCCAGAGGTCGAATCGTCGTGAGTAGAGCCCATCGTTTGTTTTCGTTACTCTAAGAGACCCCACGGTTGGCGCCAACTGTTTGTACCAAGTTCTATCGGGCATTTACGGTTGACGGAACTAGTCGGTGAGTTCTTTCAAAGACGACTAAACAGAGTGGACCTGATTTCTGGATAGCATAAAAGGAATAGTTTTCTTTATTTAGTATGTCGGAAAAGTGAATACAAGGAAGTTTAGATTTAGAAATACTGGAAACCTTAGTTCTAGTCGCCTTACTCTTGTTCTCCCCCTTTCCTCTATGGCACTTAGCCTCCTTTTATAGGCCGCTAGTCGTTGATGCCCTAAGCCGGTTCTCACCTGGGCCTTGGCCGAAATGGGCTTCGACCAAAACGACCGGGCTGCTGGTCGTTTTGGATCTTTTGTTGATTAGACAGCCGACCAAAACGACGCCGTTTTAGCCTTTCTAATTCGGGCCTGTTGTTATTTGGGCCTTGGAAGATGGGTGCAATCTATCTCCTACAATTACCTATTGGACCCGTGAGATGGGAACGCGGCCAAGCGCATGAGAGAAGGTGAAATGGTGTCATTGTATCTCCACCATGACTCACCGCTTGGAGTTGTCGCTGTGCACCCGAGATCCATTCTGTCATCATCCGTAAGCTATGGGAGACGCAGTCATGTAGATTGAGCCGAGAGTCACAATCGTGTATCCAACTCATGAGGTCTAAGTGATTGTTTCCCCTTTTTGTGCATCAAGAAATCATTACCTAAACCATAATTCATTATATATTAACCATTTCTCGTATTGTTTTGTCGATGTTCTTTTCCGAGTGTTGTTGGCGGGATCGAGATCCATGGTGAACCTTAAGTTTCTTTGGTGATCAAGTAACCTCATTATATTCAAGATTTGCATTCCTTTATCCATTATGGTTAAGATGAGGGCTACTTCGTTTAAATCCCAAACAAGTTAAGTACTACTATTATGAAAAGTCTTGTTTCAAAGCATCTTCAGTCTCCATGAATTGAGTCTGGTTGAGAGTCTAGTTGGTTTATTATTATTGATTGATAAACTCGAAATAGGATAATATAGGATTCACCGGTTGTGTAACATTATTGATGTTAAGAATTGTTTATATATATATATATATATATATATATATATATATATATATATATATATATGTATATATACGAGTCCATTTATGGTGATTGCAAGGTATGTAAACAAATCTTTCAAGCCTTCCAAAATTAAGGCACACCCATCATACGGGATGGGCTCACTGGTCGGAAGACTGGGCGTGGGAGGCCTGTTAGCTGTGGGCGGTCAGGGCACTACAGTTTCGAGAGACCGGGAGTGGGAGGCCTCTGTTAAATTATTTAAATCAAACATTGTTAAGTTATCAAATAGAGTCAATCCCTTGTGTTGCTAGTTGTTAGAACCGAAATTCGCACTGTTGATTTTCGTAAAATAAGGAAAGTTAGGAAAACACAAATTTCCCAGAGTCCAGAGTCTCTTCGAGAGCCAACGACAAGTAACCAATTAAACGCAGGTCTTTATTTCAAATTTGCGTATGAGCGTTCCAGAGACAAAAGCATACATGTTGCTTGTCTAGAAACGGAATAACAAAGGAAATCGCATGAGACAAACAACAAGAGAAGACTAAGTTTGCTAGCACTATGTCGAGGAGAAATAATGTGGCCGCAACTCGACAAACAGTAGACGGAAAAATATCAGAAAATCTTTAAAAGATTTTGGACTAGACCTTATCAAAGGCTGCCTACGACCCCTTTCGAGGATCAAGCCGGACGTAGTTCAATTAAAAGAGTGGAACAAGAGATCGAACTGCTTGGGCGGGTTTGTCTAGTAATAGAATGCCAGACATAAAAACCGAACTTTCACGAGAATAAATCCCTAAGGTTTCTAAGTGCAGAGAGTTATAGAGTCTAAAGAATCGTCCTTCAAGGTCGGCGGTCTTTTCTTTTCTGCCCCTGATTCGAGTTTATCTCTTCGCGAAAATACTCCATTTTTCTCGATCTTCATGATTATCCTTTGAAACCTGCAATTTATCTTCCTTCGCGAATATTCGATAAACAGTCATAGTAATTTGGGCTCAGTTTCGTCTAAAATCATAATTGGGATTTTAAACCTCGTTTTAGACCTTTTCGGGCCGTTTTTCGACTTAAACGTTTTACGATATAGTTCAAATTACTCGTATAGTCAAGGAAACTTTGGTGTTAAGTCAACCGTTTCTGTTTTATACGATCAATTTGAATTTATACGAGAAAAAAAGTCTTTACGATTTTTATCGTAAAGTTCCAACGGTAACTCCAACCGAGACAAAACAAGAGACTGTGTGGTAAAGTTCAAAGGAGAGGCTGGTCAGGACCGAGATGGGTGATGCTGATCCAACTCGCCTGATGGCGAGTTGGACATGGTCAATCCAACTAGCCATCATGCAAGTTGGATGTTGACAATCCAAATTGCCATCAGGCGATTTGGATGAGTTGATCCAACTCGCCTGATGGCGAGTTGGATGGATTTAACCCAATTAGCCATCAAGCGAGTTGGATGGAGACGATCCAACTAGCCATCATGAAAGTTGGATGGAGACAATCCAACTAGCCATCAGGCAAGTTGGACGAGCTAATCCAACTCGCCTGATGGCGAGTTGCATGGAGATAATCCAACTAGCCATCAGGCGAGTTGGATGAGCTGATACAACTCGCATGATGGCGATTTGGATGGAGACAATATAACTATCCATAAAGGCGAGTTGGATGGAGATGATCCAACTAGCCATCAGGCGAGTTGGATGAGCTAATCCAACTCACCTGATGGCGAGTTGGATGGAGATGATTGGACTAGCCATCAGGCGAGTTGGATGAGTTGATCCAACTCGCCTGATGGCGAGTTGGACGAGCTGATCCAACTTGCTTTATGGCGAGCTAGATGGGAACAATCCAACTTCCCATCAGGCGAGTTGGACGAGCAATCTCAACTCGCCAGAGCAATCCAACTAGCTATCAGGCGAGTTGGGCGAGTTGGACTTGGTCCATTCAAATCGCTGTCAGGTGTGTGGGACGTAGCTGGTTTGATCGTCTCGTTGCTCGATGGTCTTTCGAGATAACTTGTCGTATAACTCTTTTTTGGCGGAATTAATGGTTAAAAGGTCTGTTGAAAGTCGCATGCTCACTCTCCTAAGAGTGGAATGCGATAAGATTGGGGCTGTGCCTTGTAAAGGCTGCCTATGTATCCTTGTTGAAGGGATCAAGCCTTCCGTATTTTGTCTTGGAATTATAATTCTTACGATCTGTTTTTCAGTGAGAGCTTTACGGTTTAGTTATGTGTGGTGTAGAGATTATCGAGCATGTTGCTGTTGATGGCATTTTATATTGCCCTTTGTCGGCCTCGAGATTAGCCTTGTTGGCTGTTTTCTCTGGCCATGTGTGGCCATATTCACATTTTTGGGACTGGCTGCGTTTGGCTTCGAATCCCTTCCGCTTCGCAACTGCTTTCTAATGAATTGTGTTTCGCGTTTTAAGAGCATGTTTGTATTCGTGTGAATGTAGAGGGAAGAGTATGATTTGTCATCTCATATCTAACTCATTGTAGATCGTTATATTCGCTGTTCGTAATAGATGAGAATGATTGAAAATTTTGATTTTTCGGAATTTCATGAACTTTGGAACACAAACGAAGAGACATATTTTGGGATCTCGTATCATTTCGATATCATGCCTAGAGATGTTAGAGACCAGTGTGCTAGTTTTAAGGCAAGACCTAGTCCTAATAATGGTTTTGGGGATGCAATGACTTCTTAGGCTTACGTTTCCCATATCGTTTTCGACCTGATTTTGTACCGATTCAATTTCGCGATAGGTTATCGGCTACGACTTGTTTAGTAGGAATCAAAAATCTCTCGAAAGACAATTTTTAAGTCGTCTGAAAGTGCTGACCAAAATTTTGGATTTCTTTTATAGCGCTATTATCCTTGTGTCAGATGTATGAGAGCTATCTCTATGAGATGGCTTAGTCGGTTTAGGACGTTAAGAGTTTGTTGGTATCAACAACAAACATAATGGTTGATATTAACGTTTTTGATTCTTCGCGAAGGATACGTGTTTGAGAAGATGTTAGTGCATATGACTGTTAGGTCTTCCAGGAAGGTGCCTTTATCGAGGAAGGTAATTTTGTCAAAAATGGTTCTTCTGGCGTATGCGACATCTTGCGATGCTGAAGATTGGAATGTTCGCGGGCTTGAAGATGTTTCGCGGTGTTGCAAGGGTTTAGTCTTAACCTTTCGTTGGAGAAACATTTTCGTTTGTATGCGATTGTTCTCAGCCAAAACTGTTGTTCATGTTTGGATGTTAAGTAGTTCAATTTATGATAGAGGAATTAGGACCAAGGGGTCGCATAGATTTGTCCCTGGGAAGAAGCGTTTTCCTTCACTGTGCTTTGTGAAGAGTCGGCCCTCTGAGATTTATTTTGTGTATTTTTAAGGATTTTCCGTATGCCTCCACGAGCTTTGTTGCAAGTTTTTCCTTACATGCCGCGTTTTTATGGGTAAAACGTTGTGGGCTTAAAGTGAATTGAGGAGTATATGAAACTTGATTGTTTTTCGACAAGTTCAAGTTTTCGTCAACCGTTTGGTTATTGAGTCTCATTGTGAAGACTTTATCGTATGATTTCCGATTCTGTGTTATACGATAATTATTTGCGTAAGTGTCACTTGGCATTTTTAGACAAATCGCGGATTGTCGTCTAGCCATTTAAGGTATCGGACGGAGCGGTGGTTGCTTGAATGTTTTGGCTTGGCATGAAGGATGTGTCACCAGCATGGCCAAGGAAGTTTCTGGTCAAGGATTAGACCATGGCATTTTCGTTTTAACATTAGTTTAGAATTATCCAAAACGGGATGTCGAATTCTGGTTCGGAATTTCACTAGAAGGTGTAATTATCTGAGGGCCATGTGGGAGTTTCCCGTGTTAAGATGGCTGATGGTTGTAGAAAATGATTTTCCGATTTAGGTTTCAGTTATACGATGAATGTTTCGTATAATTTTTCCTTTAGTCGTATGAAAATTGTTTCGTTTTTGTCTGAGGAAGACAAAGCCTGAGGTGTAATACCGAACCCGCGTGGAGTCAGTTGCGGAACGATTGCCTGCTCGGATGTGACCGAGGGAAATGAAAGACAGAAGCCAGCGAGCTGCAGGGCTAAGGAATGAGATCTGTAAGATCATTTTGCAAGGAGATAAACTTTAGATTGGTCACCCAATCTCGTATCATACACCTTTGATTTTGCTACACGAAAAACACTTTTTCGCAAAACATGTTATGTTTACTTTTGAAAGTTGCTTCGTATGACTTGATCTGATTGTACGAAGGATTATTCGCGTAAGTTTTACAAGAAGCGCTTCTTATATAAATAAATGGCGAGTGTTTCTTGCAGATTACTCATGAAGTTTACAAGCGAGGATTAGGTTTTCCTCATTCGCATTTTCCATTGCAAAGTTGTTTTGCGTGATACCGATCTCTTTTCCCGTATACTATTTCGTATAAAATGTATTAGTTATACGAAAGTAATGGGTGACCGGTTTTATGAAGTAGTAAATCGGTGCTATGTATGGACAAGTCAAAATAGCGATTTTCCGCATATCTTACGAGAAACCTTTTTACTTTGATTTCGATCTTTGGTGAAAGTTGCTCGGAGCTACTTATGGAGTTTTACTGAAGTCTATTTCTTTATGATCTCGTTGCGGAACGTTTTCGTGGGGGTTTTTGAGAGGAATGCCATATTTATTTCTCGAACTTGATGAATCGGTCAACCAGCGGTAGATCTAGTCCACGAGCGGAGAGAAAGCGTTCCCTTTATTGTGCTCGTTGTTAATTATGTTTTTGATTATGCTTTGTCGCAAATGTTTTTGATGTTTTTCCGTGACTCACTTGATTCAACGGAAATTAGGAGCAATGCTTTGATGTTTAAATATTTATCGTATAATAACTTTAGCTATTTAGGTATGCCGCTAGCATTTAGATGACTCTTAGATCGGCGTTTGCCTTTTGGACGATTTCGATGAGGTATCGCATTGTCTAAATGATTGTCTGCCTATTGTTGCGAGAGTTTTCTTTGTCGGAAGCGTTTTCTAGATGCCGAGGCAAAATATATATAGAAGTATGAGAGTATATGAGTATAGTATACATACTTACTCCCTCCTTTTTTACAAAAGAAAACAGCTGAATCAATATTTTGAGGATCGTGTACATTTTCTCTTTCGAGGATAGGGGTGATCGACAATTTGAGTCTATTTAAAGACGATGTTGGGATTGTGACGTGGTGATCTTCTGGTTGACGACTTGGAATATGTCGGTTTTGAGAAAATTGCTAGGAATGAGTCGGTTTTAAGACGACGTTCTTGTCTCTAGTTCTTTCTTTCTTTAGGAAGCGAGCTGAATATGCGTGCTGATCGTTACCCGGTTTTGCGAGAATTTAGATTGGTTTGTAGGATGTGCCTGAACAGTTAAGGAACAATAGATCGAGATATGGAAAATCACCAAATACTTAGTTCGCTAGACTATCCACCTAGATTTTAAGTTCCCTAATGTTTACGGCAATCTCGGAAGCATTTGTATTTCTTATTACCTCCCTACGAAAACTCCAAGTTTGATTTCAAAAATTTCCAAGTCAGACATACCTTAGTTTTCTCGGAGGTGTGATTTTGTCTCTTCTACGTTTTGCTTGCTCATTTCCCCTTCCTCTTTTTATTTTTGTTCACCCTTCGTCGAAAGTCTTTTGGCGTTTACAAATAGCCAAGCGCGACCAGGAGATGCCAAGCAATCAGGAAGACTTGTATGACGATGAGGCTTTGGTGAGAGTTCATAGGCCATAAGTTCAGAGAGAGAGAACAGTGGGACCATGGAAAGAGGCTGATGGGCGAAGTTCACTTCTCATATATTGGTCATCTCTTTCCTTCTCCGAGAGTCTTTTTGTATGATTTTTGTTTGATTTTCCGAAGGTTGCCGAATCGCTTAGAGGTTTGTTTACGAGACTTGTTTCGTAAATGCTTTCAAATTTACTCTATGAAAGTTGTATCACAAAATATTAACTCGTTTAATTTTAAGAACGATGTTCCGTAAAATATTGTCGAGTTTAATTTTACGAAAGCTATCTCGTAAAATGTTGTCGAGCTTAATTTTACGGAAATTATTCCGCAAAGTTATGAGTTCAATTTTACGAGAGTTATTCGCAAATATTATGAGTTTAATTTTATGAAAGCTGCTTCGTAAACATGTTTTCGAGTTTTCTTTTCAGAAAATTCATGTTTTGTGGCTGTTCCGCAATTTTGTTTCTGTGTTTTAGTATCAAAAACTCAGGTTTTGATGGGCTTAATTTTCGCGTCTAAACTTGATAAGAAATTTTCTTGTTTCCGTTGTTGATCCGAAGGATTTATGAGTAGTTTCCGAAGTAAATTTAAGTGAGAATCATTGAGAATTCACTGAATATGTTACTTAGAATCGAAGCTTGAATTTTACGAAATCTTAGGTTTTAGAAAACATTTTAGCAGTGAGGGATACAATCTCCCGTTTTGGTTAGTTTAGTCCTCGTCAGCCGTTTTAAGTTTTGAGTGATTCAATAGAGATCAACTTCGTTTCTTCGAAAATTATTCGAAAGAAATGCAACAGTGGGAAACTGGCAACTCGATTTGCCGATCTTTTATTTCCGCGAGTAATCTACATTTTCTTTGCGACTTCGAGGAGAGCAGGTTTTCTTTTCCGGAAAAAAATTGGAAAACTTCCTTTGGTCGAACCCTTACGCGCTGAGATTTCTCAAACTCAAATTCTACGCGGTTTGATAGATTTTACGTTGTCCTTTCTGTTTAGACAGAGAAATCGCGAGCTCGTTTAGGTGCTCTTCCTGTGGTGAAAACTCGTGACTAGGTATTCGATTATGTCGAGCATTACAGCGTTTGCGTAAGCTATGGCCATATGAGTAGTCAGTGCTGTGAGTTTGTCATTCATATTTCCAGAAATGGTTTCGATCAAGCATTTTGCGGCCGTGAGTTAAAGTAATTTGTACCCCCCTCCTTCTAGCGCCAAACTATGGAAACAGAAATTCGCACTATCTATTGCCATAAAATAAGGAAATTTATGAAAACTTCAATTTCCCAGAGGTCACGGATTCTCTGCGAGAACCAAAGACAAGTAACCAAATAAACGTGGATCTTAATTTCGAATTTGCGGATGAGTGTTCCAGAGATAAAAGCATACATCGAGTTTGTCTGGAAACAAGATAACAAAGGAAATCGCATGACACACACAATAAAACAAGACTAAGATTGCTAGCACTACCACCTATGTCAAGGAAAACCCATGTGGCCGCAACTTGCTTATCAATAGACCAAAAAGAAGAAAATGGTTAAAAAAATTTTTGACTGGACCTTATGAAAGGCTACCTACGTACCCCTTTCGAGGATCAAGCTGGATGTAGTTCAAATAAAAGAGTAGAACAAGAGATCGAACTGTTTGGGCGAGTTCGTCTAGTAATCAAGAGAAACTGAAATTTGTCGAGAATAAAGCCCTAAGATTGCAGAGAGTCATAGAGTCTAAAGAATCATCCTTGGTTTCCTCGCCTGGGCTCCCCTTATATATGCATTCAAGGTCGGTTGTCTTTCCTTTTCTACCCCTGATTTGAGTTTATCTCTTCGCAGAAATATTCCATTTTTCTTGATCTTCATGATTATCATTCGAAACTTGACAATTATCTTCTTTCGCAAATATTCGATAAACCGTAATAGTAACTTGCGCTCAATTTCGTCTAATATCATAAGTGGCCTTTTAGCCGCGTTTAGACATTTTCGTGTCGTTTTTGACTTAAACGTTTTTACGATTTCTTTGAAAGAACACCTTTGGTATGACGTCGAATTTATAAATAGTTAAAATTACTTGTATAGTCGAGGAAAATTTAGTGTTAAGTCAACTGTTGCCGTTTCATACAATCAATTTGAGTAGAAAATAAGTCTTTACGGTTTTTATCGTAAAGTTCCAACGAAAACTCCAATCGAGACGTAACGAGAGACAGTGTGGTAAAGTTCGAAGGAGAGACTGGTCAGGATGATGCTGATCCAACTCGCATGATGGCGAGTTGGACGTGGTCAATCAACCCATACATCAGGCGAGTTGGATGAGCTGAACCAACTCGTTAGATGGCGAGTTGGATGGAGACAATTCAACGATCCAACATGCGAGTTGGATGAGTTGATCCAACTCACTTGATGGAAAGTTGGATGGAGACAATCCAACTAGCCATAAGGCGAGTTGGATGAGCTGATCCAACTCGCCTGATGGTCAGTTGGATGGATATAATCCAACTCGCCTGATGGTGAGTTGGATAGAGATGATCCAACTCGCCTGATGGCGAGTTGGATGAAGATTGTCCAACTCGCCTGATGGCGAGCTGGACGAGCTGACCCAACTCGCCTGATAGCGAGATGGATGGGGACAATCCAACTCGCCATCATGCGAGTTGGACGAGCTGATCCAACTCGCATGATGGCGAGCTGGATGGGGACAATCCAACTCGCCATCATGCGAGTTCGACGAGCTGATCCAACTCGCCTGATGGCGAGTTGGATGGAGACAATCTAAATCGCCATCATTCTAGTTAGACAAGCAATCTTAACTCGCTCGATGGCGAGTTGGATGAGAGCAATCCAACTCGCCTGATGGCGAGTTAGGCAAGCTGCTCCAGCTCGCCTGATGGCGAGTTAGGCAAGCTGCTCCAGCTCGCCTGATGGCGAGTTGGACTTAGTCCATTCAACTCGCCGTCAGGCGGATTGGACGTGTCTGGTTCGTTTGTCTTGTTGCTCGGGGGTCTTTCTCGATAACTTGTCGTATAACTCTTTTCTGAATTTATACGAAGTTTTAGTTTTAGTTTCCCGCTTTTTTTTTGTTCTCTTTTTCTTTGGAAAAAATAATGTTTCCTCAGAACTTTTAGGCATTGATGTCGTCGTTGCCGGCTTTGACCCCGACACTAGTTGTGTGTGTTTCTTCATTTAATACTTAACACTTTTAAGTTTATGCACATGACACTTACGTGATTTTTTTTTTCTTCGCTCCAAGCTCGCCCCTTATATATCTAGTTTGAGATTCCAACAGTCTCTAAACTACGAGAAACAATGGCATCAATAATCACCGATGAATGTCACTATTTAAACTTAATCATGTTATGTTTCTTCGCATTTCTCTATTTTATTCTCTTCTTCACAAAAGCAACGCATGGCGTCCGTTTGCCTCCAAGCCCTCCTTCTCTTCCAATCATCGGCCATCTTCACCATCTACTCTTTTTCTTACTCGACAAGCCTTCTTTTTCCTTTTTTGATATCTTTCCCCACCAGTTTTACATATGCCCTCTTCCAAATATGGAACTTTCCTCCTTCTCCGAGTTTCCTTCTTCCCCTTCATCCTCGTCTCTTCACCATCTGTAGCCTAAGAGATCTTTACGGCCCATGACGTGAACGTTCATCTCGCAACAACCCTACAAACGAGGGGTCCTACTCGTGGATACGTCTGGATTCGTTGCTGCACCTTATGGAGGATACTTTAAGTTCATGAAGAAACTCATTGGTACAAAGCTGTTAGGACCCAACGCACAAGTCCAGTCTCGAAGCATCTGCAGATGAGCTAGAACGGTTACGTGCGAACCTGCTCGATAAGACGAGCAAGAAGGAGAGCATTGAGATTACCAAGGTAGCCAGGAAGCTTGTCGGAAACATCATTGCGAGGATGACAATCGGAAAGAGTTTTACAGAGGAGAACGGTGATATAGAGAGTATCCAAAGTTTTGTTGCCAATGAAAATGCTTCGAAGATAAAGACGGCCTTATCAATTTTTATTTTTGGACAGCTCGAGAAACTTGAAATTTCATGGTTCAAGAAAAGACGATTTTCAAAAAAAAATTGACAGGCTTGTGAGGGTATTGGCTCGCTCTAATACCACTGTGTAGGGGTATGTTACCAAGCAAGCAATCAACTAACAAGCTCTAATACCCTTTGCTACGGAATTTGCTTTGCCCCTAGACCTACTCATATGATTCACACATATTCTTGTTCATGACTCAAGAATTGTTCACCCAGTTCACGGCCGCACCGCTACCTCTGGGGTGGATTCAGAGATCCACAACATCCACTATGAAGTATTGGAAAACACCTCCGATGTGGTTTACAAGATCATAACTCTCTCTGTCGTGGGTATACAAACCCTAGAGAGTATATAAGAGATAATACAAGAGATTACATGGCTAAGAGCTAAGACTAGAATACATATCATCTCTAGCTTACTCTATCTCTCTAAGAGATGCCATGGAAGCACTCCTCTGGAAGCTTGAGGTTTCAGCCTCCCAGAAGCTTGGCTTAGAGATCCCTGTCGTGATCTCTCCTTCTTTATTAAGTTAGCACTTAACCTAATGGGCTTCATCGATTAGGCCCATAAGTTGTATGCGCGTTACTTGTGCAAGCCAGCCCAAGTTGAACACGTCTGATGGGCTTGACCAAACCTCACAAACTCCACCTGTTTGGTCCAAGTCCATAACCCTTCCTTTGTGCCCACACCTCCTGATGCTTGAGCAAGCCTGCTCATCTTCTGCATCTCATTGTCTTCTCTTATCTCTTATCTCTTATCTCTTCTCACTTCTCTCAGCTCCATCTTGAGCCAAGCTTGAAGTCTCTTCATGATCTTCTTTAAACCTGCATAAGCTTACACTTATACACCACAACTACATAAGTAGATTAAACACTTAAATCCACTTAGCCCCATCAATGAAAATAGACAACCACGCCTGATGAAAGGTATGTGACAATCCCATTGTCATTCTGAATTTCCATCACCTTCACCTATTGTCTTGAGTTGTAAACCCAGCTGCTACACTCCAAGTGTCAAGCTCAACTCCTCACTGACGTTGTGTTTCTTCATATCTTGTTTCCCCTTCGTGAACTTATCAACAACACAACCTTGTTGTCAAAATCACGAACTTGTTCAAGTGCTTGAACAGAAACCTGAACATCCCTCTGCAAGTTGATTTTTCTCCTTGACCTTTCTGATTCCACTCATGCGCATTGAGCCTTGAATCAAAGTCCTTAACTTCTGTGCAACAACCTTCGAACCATATATGCTTCAGTCTTGAAACAACCTTTGATTCTCTACTTGCTTAAAACACTCCAGCCTTGAACACCTTTTGTACCGCCATTATTTCTAACAGAACACGCCATCCAGCTATACACCTTGCTGAATAGACTTTCGACACAAACCTGGTGAAACCATCAAGCTGTTGTAGAAATGTCGCACTGAACCCTTTAGAATCAACCGCAAAACCTTGAAGTCACTCATGCTCCATATCTCTGAAACAGTCTTTGACTTACCCTTGATGTCCTTTAACAGACTGCACTTGAGCATCACTTTGTAACGCTGCATAGCTAGCAGAACACGCCGCCTAAAACCACATGATTAGGAAGACTATCGACACAAATATTTTTGCTCCACCATCTGATCAAATTGTTCTGCAACAACAGAACCTCCACTAACAGATTTAGACCCCACTGCTAGTTGAATGAACTGAGCCTCATACCATATAATCTCTGGTATGCCTTGGCTCCCCTCACGAGCTACCTGTGATATCTTATCTAGAATCTTTGATATCCCGCCTTTACTCAGCTGTGAATCCATTCCTTCAATACCCTTCTTGTACTGAGATGTCTCCAAAACTGAAACTTGTGCATCACCATCAACGACTTGAACACGCCTGTTAGTCATTGAACCCGCCTGTTAGTCATTGAACCCGCCATTAGTCTGATGAGTACCTGGCCATCATTGAGTACTTGGCCATTACCTAATGGACTTTCCTGAGAAAACTGCCTCAGTATTCCACTGTGATGCGAACATATATCCAGAACTCCATATGTTCCTTTCTTTATATGCAAATCGGTTTTCCTTGCATTTAGACCTTCATGAAGCTTCTTTCAGTTCATGACTTGAGCTTGAGATGAGCCTGCTTGTGGAGAACAAGTCTTACCCTTCCTGAGATGGACAAACTGTAAGACAATTCCCTGCAACCCATGCAATTGTGCAATTCCTGCAACTGTGCAATTCCTTCAACTGTGCAATTCCTGCAACTGTGCATATCCTGCAACAATGCAATTCCTGCAATGTCTTCAAACAGCTTCTTACTTTGCTTCATCTCACCCTCATTCATCTTCACAACTCAATATTTCAGTATCTCTTGATACTTACTTCCCTTCAGTGTAACTAAGTACTTCACCACGTTTTTCCTTGCATCATACTTGGCTCCTATGTATGAACTTCACTGCAGTGTACTCATGATACATATGCCGATGTACTTGTCTCGCCTACAAGTTACCTTCTGTAAGACTCCCCTTACAAACTCCTTATGATGCGCCTTGTACTTGTTAACTGAACTTGACACTTCTGACCTTGACACTCTGAACATATCCATGACACCTTCTTATCATGGAACCAAGTTCCCTTTCAGCTCTTACTCCCTTGAGCTGACCAAGTTGCTAACCGAAACTTTTACCCTTCAGCTGAACCATCAAGACATCTTCTAAGATAGAAAACCTGTGACTCACTCCACCTGGAATCAGATTATATATATCCCTGATGCATCATTCCTCATATAATCTCAGTGGCTCCACCTAAATCAAACAACCTTTAGAAGTACCATGTCTCTGGAAATAACCAAGTTTCTGCAACTGTTCGTGGTTCTTGTCGGCCTCTTAAACATATCTCACATCATCCACACCTGTGATGCTCCTGAGATAATCCCTTACAGCTTCTCCTTGTGTCAAACTCGAGCTGTTGACGAGCTTCTCCAGCTGTAACTCTACCTGAACCATTACATGTTCAAGCATGAAGTTCCGACCTGGTCAAGTCTGCAAATTTCTCCTTTTGCTTATGAGCTTCGATTTTTGTCCTAGAGCTCCACTTTGACACTTATGGTCGTGACACCAGACCGGTGTCCCTTACTTCTCCTCTGAGTCTATTCATATGGAACTTCCGACTCAGACTTCCATGACGATTCCTCTAAGGTATAACTCACACACGCATCTTCTAGTTGTGGTAGCGACTCTCTGCTTCTTGAACAAGTGTTGATGACTGTTGTCTTATACCCTTTGCTCTCAGGATTACAATCAGCCGTAACAACCTGTTCAACCCGATTCTGCCTGCGCATTTTCCTCTGCCTTTGACAAGAATCTTCAAGCTAAGTCTAACCTTGAATCGCCTTTTCCCTTAGGTTTCTCCTGTCACTCACACGATCCCACTAAAGCTGCTACATGTTGTTACCACAAATAGCCATTTGCTCCAACATATGCTTGTGTAGGCTTTTACACACTTCTCCCTTGCTCTAGTCTCTTCTTCATGGAGGTACAACCTATATTAGCCACACTAACTTGGTGACTCTTCTGGCTTTCTTTTAACCTGCCAGAAACCTTGCCTCTTATGCACCCAATGAGACTGACTTGAATTGGCCCGAAACATAACCACACTTGTTTCTTCACTTTGTTGCCACACCGACAACCAACCTGTGCAGCTGCAAGATCCGTTGATCATCTTTCGCAAAGATAACCTGCATTCTTGTGATCTCTGAAAAACCTTCAGTCCCTGTGAGATTGATGACCTTTGATTCCTTCCCCTTAAGCCTAGCTTTGACTTAATGTGAGTCTGTCTTCCCTTGAGATGTCCTTCATCCCAAACGACTCAAATCAATCTCCAACGCTGATCACGAACACGCCCACCTGTGCAGCTATTCTTGTTGCAGCTTGCGCGGGTCTTCCCTTTCCTGCAAATACCGCTGCATCTCTTTCAAGTCTCTGATAATGATTTCCCAAACTGAAACCATCACGTGCATTTAGATCCTCCTGTGAATGTTTCTTCCTCTGTCTCTATGTCGTCTTTGTCTACCACAAACGAACACCATCTGCTTCTTTCTCTGATGTTGCCTAACTTTCAACACCATCTCTGGTTCGTCACACCTGATGTGATAGTGACTACAAATCTACAAATTCTTCTTCTCCAGAATTTCCAGCTGATCTTGATGCTAACTTGAAGCTCTTGCGGATCCTGAATCACCATTGCTTCAAACCATAAGCCTTTTGATTCCATCCTAACCAACCTCAACAGCATGTACCAACTTTCTGAGAATTTCTTTTGTAATGACTGAATGAACACCTTATCGTGAACATCACTCTGAACCGCTGTTGTTGCCAACAGAACCCGCCGCTTAGCTCAACTAGCTAAGAAGACTTTCGACGCAAAGAATCTCTGCTCAACCTCTACTCAAAAGAATCACTACATCTGCAACCGTGATACCTTGTAGACCCGTTTGTTTCCCCTCATATGCCTGAGAAGCCAAAACAAACTACTACTGAATCCCATGCAGAAAACCCGAAACATATATGTTTCCATCTTGAATCAGTCTCTATTTGCACCGCCACCTGTTCAGCCAAACTCCGCCTTGAACAATTAACTCCTCATTCTCGCAGATCCATCCTAGCAGAAAACTATATGTTACGCCAAACACATATCTGCTTAGAAAACCACACTGCATTCCCTCTGAAAATAGCAGCCTTGTAGTATCTTGTTCTCTGAACATCTACCCAAGGGTAGACTCCCATAATCACACATCTAGACGAACCCCGCATTAGTCGATTTACTTCATCCACTCTGCACCACTCTTCATGCTGACTAAAGAATACCATACTGATACTCGAACAGCCATGAAACACTCATATCATTCAAGGTTCTAAGGTGTCCCCTAGTTCCAAGAATAAATGAGATACCAAGCTGAAATACCCACATAGATAAGAACACTATCTGCAACTGATATACCATGTAGAGATAACCCAAGAACACTGTGAAATCCCTCACTGAATCTTCAGAGAATCCCATACCAAACCAGTGCAAAAACCCCTTGTGATCCACTATGCTTTCAGCTCCAATAACTTGCAGACCATGAAGAAACGCGAAACTCCAATGCATATAGTCACACACGCCTTGTGACTGCAGATCGAGGACAGCTCCGAAACATCTCTTTCTTGTGCTAGCAGCCTGCCACCATCTTATCTTGTGAGTGACCTGAGGTCCTTCTCACATAGTAGCACGTTATTGCACCCTTGGAGAACTCTTGAGAAATCCTGATTTCATAAACTCAAAATCATCTCAGCTGATTCAACTGACTCATGAATGCTTTCTCCGTAAACTTGTGCAACTGCAGCCAAGAACTTGCATAGTTTTCTCCTTCTCTTGTAAACCGAAAATCTCTTTCACCTGATCTTGATCTCGGTCTATCCTCTGATTTTTGCTCTGTTAGGGCAAAACCACGTGACCACCAGCTTCCATTGAACCCTGCGATTCTTCTATCTCGCTAGAAAGCTTCTTCATATGTCTCTCTCCTCCTCGAGACGTGGACTCCGTGAATGGATGAGTCTGGGCTCTGATACCACTTTGTAAGGATATTGACTTGCTCTGATACCACTTTGTGAGGGTATTGGCTCACTCTAATACCACTGTGTAGGGGTATGTTACCAAGCAAGCAATCAACTAACAAGCTCTAATACCCTTTGCTACGGAATTTGCTTTGCCCCTAGACCTACTCATATGATTCACACATATTCTTGTTCATGACTCAAGAATTGTTCACCCAGTTCACGGCCGCACCGCTACCTCTGGGGTGGATTCAGAGATCCACAACATCCACTATGAAGTATCCGAAAACACCTCCGATGTAGTTTACAAGATCATTACTCTCTCTGTTTTGGGTATACAAACCCTAGAGAGTATACAAGAGATAATACAAGAGATTACATGGCTAAGAGCTAAGACTAGAATACATATCATCTCTAGCTTACTCTATCTCTCTAAGAGATGCCATGGAAGCACTCCTCTGGAAGCTTGAGGTTTCAGCCTCCCAGAAGCTTGGCTTAGAGATCCCTGTCGTGATCTCTCCTTCTTTATTAAGTCAGCACTTAACCTAATGGGCTTCATCGATTAGGCCTATAAGTTGTCTGCGCGTTACTTGTGCAAGCCAGCCCAAGTTGAACACGTCTGATGGGCTTGACCAAACCTCACAAGGCTGATAGAGAAGTTTCTTGAGGAACACAAAGAGAAACCATCAATGCATGGATATGATGGATGTGATGTTGGCAGTTTCTGAAGATGAAAATGCAGAATACAAGATCACTAGGAACAACAACAAGACGTTTTTGGTGGTAAATGTTCCATCATTTGTTTCTTAACATAAACAAACTTCAATCAATACTCCCAAAAAATAAAATAACAAATGCATGTTCAATTGCAGGAGCATTTTTTGAGCCATTGATACCTCGGTGAACTCAGTACAGTGGACAAAGGCCAATATCATTAACAACCCTATTATTGCTGAGAGAATGAGAGAAGAGGTTGATTCCGTCGTAGGGAAATCTAATTCAAGAAATGGATTGGCCAAACCTCCCTTACTTGCAAGCAGTCATCAAAGAAACCCTAAGATTGCACCCACCAGTGCATATCATACCAAGGGAATTCAATCAAGGATGCACGGTAGGAGGGTTCTTCAGACCAGAGAAGATAAAACTTCTAGTTAACGTTTATGCTGTGATGAGAGATCCAAAAATATGGCAAAATCCTCTTGAGTTCAAGCCAGAGAGGCTTCTGACTTATCTAAGTTCAGGGCAGGGATAGGAGAGAAAAAGGCAAGTACTGAAGTACCTTCCTTTTGGTAGCGGAAGGAGAGGATGTCCTGCATCAAGTCTAGCTTATATGATAGTAGGAAAAACAATAGGAATGTTGGTGCAGTGCTTGGACTGGAGAATCAAAGTAGAGAAGGTCAACATGGATGAGTGCTATAAAGAATTCACCCAAGCCATGGCTTATCCTCTTACGTTCACTCCTGATACTCGAATATCCACCTTTAACTTGGAAAAATCACTGAATTTGCAGACATAACAGTGATTAGTGATATAGTAGATATTTTAAGATTAGAAAAGAGAACCCCCTCTATTGATTGTTCATCTACTCCACTTACCATCAGACCTATAATCTTTCCCGTTTAGTATTGCTTTGTTGTAATTCTCTTGTTTAGTGTCTAAAACTATTGAACGTTGGGACCGACTTTGTCTAGTGTTGGTATCTTACACTACAAGTCTGGAAATCCTCGACAAATTCTAGGCCAAACATTATATCCGTTATGTATCCGTTGCAAAGTCAAAATTTCCAATGTACTCTCAGTGAAATATATATATATATATATATTCCTTATGTAGCCATTTTCAAATTCAGAATTACAGACAAATTCATGACATCTTTTTGGTAATTGTAGAGAAATTATAGGGAATCTGCCCATATTCATCTATAAATATCACATCCTCTCATTTACAACATTAATGCACAAAAAATTGATTTCTTTTAATTATTTTTGTTCGTTGATGGATAAACTTCCTATATATCAATGGGTTTATGCCAGGATACAAAAGTGGGTATACTCATGGAGAACAATCGGATTAGTGGTACTAGAAAATCTCATATTGCAGATAGGTTACACAAACATAGAACGGATGGATTATGACGTAGGTATTATTCAAATGGTAAATGATACATGCAAATAAAATTGGGAAAATTGTAAATTTAGAACAGAAAAATTAATAAATTATCCGTATGCCATAATATCATTGATAAGTTGTCCTATTAGTATAATCTTTTCTATAAGCACTTGTGATTTTTTTTGCATGTCTTTGTATCGTTAATTTGAGTCTTTGCAGTTATAGTTTGAGTGTGATGGGTTGCAAATTTAGTTTTTGTGAATGATTTGGGTGTTTATGTTTTCATTCTTTTGATTTTTTTCATCGGTTTTGCTATTAAAGTTTCAGGCTTGTGTTGACATATTTTCATAACACTTTCATCGGCTTTGCTATTAAAGATTCATTCTTTTTGATTTTTGTCATCGATAAGTTATCAAAGTTTCATACTTGTTCATGTTTCTCATATGTTATGGTTAAATTTCAGGCTTGTGTTGACATAGGTTGAGTTAAAGATGTTATATTGAACTTGTATTTAGTTGTGTGTGAGACAACTTGGAAAGAAATTGTTACCAAGATGCCTTTGTTTTAAAATGAACTTGGAATTAACTTGTATTATGAGACAACGGGTTAGTGGCTTTAGAAGTTATACTATCATGAGATTGTTATTGGATTGGGTTTTACATCTATTGGCTTGTAAACTATTAAAGTTTCATTCTTTTTGATTTTTGTCATCGATAAGTTATCAAAGTTTCATACTTGTTCTTGTTTCTCATATGTTATAGTTACATTTCAGGCTTGTGTTGACATAGGTTGGGTTAAATATGTTATATTGAACTTGTATTTAGTTGTGTGTGAGACAACTTGGAAAGAAATTGTTTTATAATGAACTTGGAATTAACTTGTATTATGAGACAACGGGTTATTGGCTTGAGTGTCTTTAATCCTAATTTGAGTGTATTTGTTTCACTGTTCACAGGTGTGACAATGGATCAATTTCCTAAATGCCTCTTCAAAGAAGGAACCGAAATATTTGTTAAGGTCAACAACACTTGCCTAGCTACAATCCTTCAGTTGGTGAAAGAGTCCATTCCAGCTGAGTACTTGGATGTCTTGGATGATCTCCTCTTTGCTCAAGTCATGGCCATTAGTGATCATAAGCTTGGCTATTCTGGGACAGTGATCCACACCTTGGTTTGTAAGCAGCTTCTGACCGCAAAGCGTCATGAGTTGTGGTTCCGTTTTGCTAGGAGGCCTCTGAGATTTTCTATGCAAGAATTCTATGCGATCACTGGTCTGAAGTATGAAGACGAGCCTGACATGGAGATTGATAATTGGAAATCTGATAAAGGGTTTTGGAGTCTGTTGCTTAAGAAGAGAAAAACATATCTCTACAACAGATCAGGAAGGTGCATCTGAAGAAGTGTAATACATGGTCTCATGTTGATAAGCTGAGATTGGTGTATTTGTGTGTGATTGCTAGTATGGTTATGGCGAAGGATGAGAAGGTGTGGATACCACACAAGTACATCAAGCTCGTGATGGATTTTGAACAGATGAGGAAATACCCGTGGGGACTTCATTCCTTTAATATGCTGGTGAGTTCCATTATCGATGCTAGGGAAAAAGTGCAGACGAAGAAGAGTTATGTTATAGATGGATTCTCCTATGCACTTCAGATTTGGGCAATTGAGGCTATTCCGGACATCGGTACTCTTTTGGGTCAGAAACTTGATGAAGGCATCATCAGCATGAGATGCAGAAACTGGAAAGGAAGTTCTAAGATTTCATATGATGATATAATTAACTTAGAGTCTGATTTTAGCTCCACAGTAAGTTCTGATTCCTTTTTTAATGTGATTGGATTTCAATGTTCTTATTGTTTGTCTTTAATTAGTTTATTTTTTTTATGTTTTGTAGGGATTTGTGTTCCCATCCATTAGTTCCACTTCAATCTGATTTCTATCTGATTTCACAACTTTGTAATCGAAGTTATCCTTCATGGCTGACATTTCCAATGTTGCTTTCAACTTCGATATGTTTTCAAACGTTTCACCCCTCTTCACAACATCAGTCAATGAAAACCGAACACTCTTTCCACTATCAGCTTCTTTTCCGGTTAACCCGACACCAACATCTTCTTCCCAGTCGTTAGAGTTTCCATTGTCTTCAACATCTTTATTCGACTCAGATGAACAATCAATATCATCTCGAGGTGAAAACGAGGAAAGTTCACCTTGCTCACTGAAACGCAAGTTAGAATCCTCCTTATCCACTTCAATGTTGTCACTGTTTCCATTGATAGGTGAAGTAGACACACATAACCTTGTTAAAGCTTTTCCACGTACATATGTAAGAAACTTTTGACTTGCCGATCATTGTCAATGGTAACTGGGGGACAATCTATTGAACTGATTAACTCCATAGGTAAATAGCTTAACTCAAGCTCGAAATCGTTTTGGTCAATTCCAAAATCTTCAAAAGCCATAATTCTTAAATCTTCAAAGGAACTTGTCAATTCCACAACCAACACTCTTCCTCGTTTCTTCTTATCAACCGCAAATCCCAACCTGTAAGGGGATCAAATTTCCAAACCCCACAAGAAGCATAGATATGCATCTTCTTCAACAAGAGGTTCAAATTTGTTTGGTGGTTACAAAAAAAATTTTCAAGGATCGTGACATGAGGAAGAAGACCACGATTTTTAAAAAAAAAATTAACTTAGGAAAGGAAAATAGATTTACAATATATTCTCTTAACATATTTTGGAGTTATTTAAGGAAAATATTTCGAAACTGGCAGAACATACAATATGTTGTCCGCGGAATGAAGAGAAAACGGTAGTTTAAGTATTTTTTTGTAAATCTTCTGTGGTAGGATAGAGTACGTTTGTAGATTAGTAATTATAATATGGTAGGATATTGATTCACGGCAGATTTACATTTTGTCTCTGTCTACCGTAGTTCAGAAATAGATAAAATGGTAGTCGTTTTAATTCTACAATAGTAGAATTAATACTATAGCTAAATTTATAATTTTGCTAGTAGCAGATATTTCCGTAGTTAGCAGAATAGCCAATCTAAGTGGTCGTAGACCGTAGATAACCTTTTCTACCATCGGTAGATCAAAATATGAAATTGACTTCCACTAATATTTATTCAACTAAAGTATTTTTCATATGATTGTCTCTTGTTTATATACATTTTGTGTATTTTCCGTATTTCTGACTATTAAAATAATTGATATGAATTTTTAAAGTTGGTTAAGGGTATCTAAGTCCAAATCTGACCAAAAAGATATTTATGGCAAAGGGAGAATGTACTTGTTTTTCTATTCCGTTTTGGCAATTTTTTCAATAAAATTTACCGTTGATCGTTGAAGAAAGAGATAGGCTAGAAGTATCCAATTTAATAGTAGGCGAACTTTTTTGTGTTAGATGCATATAAGTAACAATTGTACGAATGATGTAGAGATGGTCATTCAAATATCATATGCAAATAGAATGATGGTTGTAAGGAAAAATTATAATTTCTTGTGAAAGGAAAATATAATTTCTTGGGAATTTCTTGTGAAAGGAATCCTTCGTGGGTCTTACACTAATGAATGGTCGGGGATAGTAAGCTTGATTACGGATGGCATAAGAGATCACAATGGTCTGTTTTGTGTTCGATATGCTTTTCAAGCATGCATTTATGCTATTTGGAGGGAAAGAAACAGAATTAGGCATGGTGAGGCTCATGTTCCTTTGGCAAAGGTGATGAAGTTGCTTGACAAAAGGATTCGAAATAAGCTAAGTCTGTTGCGGGTAAAGAGAGAAAAAAACAAAGTGGAGATTCTTAATTTTTGGTTTAAAACAAGGATGTAATTAGCTTTTGATATAGCAACCTTCTTGTAACAAGGTTTTTTTTATGGATAACAATTTAACATTCATTCAAAAAAAAACAAAAAAAACAAAAATTATAATTAGACCAAATTATGTGAGGATGTGATTGCTGATTTGTAGGAGATGTTCCACCTAAATATAATCTTCCAACATAGCTGGTCTTGGCTTACTGGAGAGAAGAGAAAATATAAAAGAGGTTGCTTTGTCAAAAACCTAAATATCAACTACCTAGAGACAAGCGGGATAGTTATAGTTTCATATAAATGGATGTGTAATTTTCGTTGGCAAAAATGTTAAGATCCTATATCAATCAGAGCAGACATCAATAAGAATGAAAAGTATTCAACTATGTTATATTACACATTCAGAGTGAATGTGTGGTTTTTATTGAGCTAGTATGTCGAGCAGTTATCAATGTGAACTCTATAAGGATGGTGACTGAACATCTGACTATTGATTATGGCAATGTTAACCTATACTCTGTTGTTGTGAATGAAGTTGCAAATGCCCAATTGGTCATGCGATGCTCGACATTCAGTTTGAGGCATCTGCATGGCAGGCCCAACCTCTCTCTGCTGGTTGGAAGGATGCAAGTCACAAGGTTCAGATTATCTGCTCCTGAGCCCATGTGATGAAAAGAAGCAATTTATCCAGGCTTTAATTTTACTCCATTCAAAGATTCTTCTTGTTAATGAGGGTACGAAAAATTGTTGTCTCTTCGAAACCTTTAACGTTCTGCTGCATGGTGACAGAGCGGAAATAACCGTTAGTAACCGATAATGTCAAGGTAACGTTGAATTCTTAGAATGCCCGTTAACTTTAGCTTTCTTAAGTCTGTTGAGTTCTTAGAGAATACCCAGAAGTAAGGATTTAAGAGTTGTTTTAACACAAAGCTCAAAAGTTTTAACTAATCAATAAAAAAGTCGTATCTCTCACAAAGCTGAGAAGATACTATATATAACAATAAGAAAATCCTAGTCGGCTATGAATTATAACCGACTCCTAATAACATAAGGAAAAGTGGCTTAAGAAAGAAAAGGAAACTTAGAAAACCAAAGCCTATTGAGATAACGATGTACGCTACATTACATTTTCATGATTCTATTGAAGATGGTCATGAAGTTCTTGCTCTTACGAATTACTCTCAGGCGAAGCATGTTTACACAGCCTCCTCATCATGTTCTTTTTCAAAGTATCAACAAAATGAAAAGACAAAGCTATGATTGAAGCCTTATAGACGGAAAGTAGATATTTTATTACTGCAAGTTTATAGTGGTACGAGATACCAAAATGTTTCCTGAAAACATATATTAAGCTACGACAAGCAATGGTTTTAGATTTATAAGGAAGTTTAACAAGAAAGAAATAAATTGTGAAATTAAATAAAGAAGCCATTAGACTAGGGAAATTCGAGGGGTTTAGGAGATTAAGAATCAAACAACTATTCAAGGAGAAAGTAAAACGAGTCTCAACCTCGAAAAAAATTAAGATCAATCCACTGCCGTAGTATCGATCACTTCATCTAACAGTCTAGAGTTCTAAACAGTCATTCGAATCAAGGACTGAACATAAGCATTGACACACATATTCAACGTGCTCACGGTTAGCTTTAGCTGCTACCAACTATTGTTGGCTAAGGACCAATCACCCACATATGTTCTTAGTAGCAACCTACAATACTTTTGACAGATATGTTAAACCTCGAATCAGAAGTTAAGTTTTTTTTATTATAAACAAAGAGTGCAACTCAAATCAGAAAACCATATTTGTGTTCAGTTCAACAATGTATCAATTTCTTTGAACCATAATCGAATCAAGCGACTACTAAGACACGGGGAAAGGAAACACATCAAGAAAAGAAAAAAGAAAAACATCATTCAGTGATGATAAACTCAAACGGGGTCAAAGGATCTTCTCAAAATGTTATATCGATTTGTTTCCCCTAAATCTTAAAAGTGAAAAGGTCTCTCAAAATCCTTCTCCAAACTCCATTAAAAAAAAGAAAAAGTGAAAAACGTTTTATCCTAATCTGGTGGCTGGCTGATTTTTTAGGATACCTAGGTCAAAAATCTTATGATTTACAAAACTTTATATTTTTCTCATCTTAAAGCAATGGGTGCTCTATTTATGGCCTTGATTTATCCTAAAGGAATGGCCCCTCTACACGTGAATTCAAGTTTGTTTGCTTGATTTCGACCATTTTTCTTCCAGCAATCCAATATCCATCCAAAGCCTCCTTTATACATGAATGATTAAAATAAGATCAGAATACTCGAGTTTAAAGGATAGTTAAAGGTGGAACTAAAGCTGTTTAAGGGTTACTATTTCGATGCAGATGATGCAAGATATCACAAAAAATTGCAAGAGCAAATGAATCCCTTGATCAACCTAATTCTTTACCGTCACGTATACTTAAGAGTCGTTACTTTAGGACCAAATCCTTCCTTGAATGTGGTATTGGTTCGAGACAATCTTACGCTTTGAGGGCTATAATCTTTGGTCGAGAACTACTAGTGAAGAGACTCCTTAAATCGGTTGGTAATGGAGAAGATACACTCGTATGGAGTAACAACTAGATCCTTGATCATGTCACACGCATGCCTATCAACTTGCATCCAGAAGTGGAGGTTAATATTAAGGTGTCTAACCTGATGCATGACACTCTCCACGGTGGGATGTAGTGAAAGTCAGACAGCTGTTTATTGAGGAAGATGCAAACTTCATTCTGCAATTGAGAACGTCAAACGTGACCTCTGACTGGTTCGTGTGGGGTTTCTCAAGGCATGGCTCATATAAAAGTCAAAGTGGCTATCAACTAGTGGATTCTATTGCTCATGCCCAAGAGCAGAATATGTCTCCCATGTCATCTGTGGACAAGGCACTATGTGTAATCTTGGGGAAGATTAAAACAACTCTAAAAATCAGACACTTTTTGTGGAAGAGTTTGGCTGGTGCACTTGCATTCTCAGACCGATTGATCTCCAGAGATATTCAAATGCATCCCTCATGTCTATGTTGCCATGATGAAAGAGAAATAATACCTCATGTGTTGTTCACATGCCTGGTGGCTTTGGAAACATGGCGCATTGTACGCTTGTCGGTACCTTATATAGTTTCTCTTCTCCCTCTATGTTTTTCAACCTCCATTATCTCCTTGCTTGTATGAAGAGTAACAACATCCCTGATACTAAAAGTATATCATCTTGTGGGTTCTACGAAGGATTTGGAAAACCCGTAAACTTGTTATATTTGAAAGAACTCGCTCAAATGGAGGATTAGTAGTGTCACAGGCTAGAGAAGAAGCAGCGCTTTCGAACTTAGTAAATCAACCCTCTGACGAAAGCTAGGATGATATGAACTTAGTGGTCAATGCACGTCCTCTGTGGAAGCCCACTCCTCCAAGTTTCTTCAATTTAATATAGCTGCATCTTGGATAAATTTGTCTAGGAATAGTGGAGCAGCTTGGATCGTCAAAAATCACCTTGGACAAACCCTATTCCATGGTAGAACATCTTTCTCCCGTGTCTCAAGCAACATAGAGGTGTATCTCCTCAGTTTATTGTGGGCAGCTGAAAGTCCGAAGAAGCTACAGATGCAGAGAGTGCTATTTAATTCTTCGGATCTGAAGTTGATTGCGATCATAGAGAAGTCTCAAAGTTTTTCTCTGTTTCGGCACCTTATTGCATAAATCATGGGCCATTTACATCTGATTTCATATTGGTCCTTGATTGGTATTGATAACAGAGCAAACGAGCTGGCTACCAAAATTGCTAAAAGTTTGACTCATAACCATTTCCACCAATCTTATGTGGCCTCTGGAAGCCCATGATGGTGGAAGGAAAGAATTGCAGAAGAGATTAAGGGTTTAGTATAACCATATGTGTTTATGATGGTCGTTTTTACACACCTATTGGTCATTGTTTACGTGGTACTATTTGTTTTTTTGTGTGTCCTTTGGCCTTAGTGCCATGCATACTTTGCCTTTTGCATTTGATTATTGATGTTAAAGTTCAGTGGAATAAGTGCAAAGAAAAACTATAAAACAAAGTTTTGATTTTGTTTTTATAAACTTAAAATCAATAATATAAATATGTAATTTCATAAATAAAAAAGAAACCAATGCGGTTGCACATATTAAATCTAGTATATATATATCTATCTATACTAATAAAGTAGAGTTGTCCCTCTCCACAGCCCTCCACATCATCAAGGAGAATGAGGCAAAATCTGCCACGTGGCAACTTCTTTTTAATCATCAAAAATCTGATCTGAACTTTTGTTGAATGGGCTACGAAAAACAAATGTTTGGGCTTTTTAAATTTACTTTTACCTGAAAATAGCAACTGCACATATCAGACCTATTACATACTTAGAATCTTATAAAATGTTACAAAATTGGGCTGAGTAGTTAGATCCCGCTTTCAAATTTGTCGAGAAAAAGTAACTGTGGCGTAAACAACACTTCCCCTCCACCGTCGCAGGTAACGTTTCACTTCGTAGTAATGTCAAGCAATGAAAAATATCTACTAATGTCAATAACTCCTCCTCAATGGCGCTTTAATTCCACCTTCAACATCTTCATTCAGTATATATAAACACCTCTTGAAAGACCCTTCGATCATGGCGGCTCCTCTAAATCAGAGCTCGTGTTCTATTTCACAGAAACTTCTCGTTCATGGCGACTTCTCAATTCATTTTTTGCGATTTTAGATAGGCCGATGCAGACAGATTGTTCAGACCAGACTCCTTCGAATTTAGGGGACCCAATATGCTTCTCATTGATGGGAAGGTCCCGCGGTTCCTCATTCCAATTACTACTTTAAGATTTATCGCTTTTGATGTTGGAGAAAATTTCCATGATGATTGAATTGTTAAATTGCTGGTGATTTTAGCAGGATATCCCCATATCTAACCATTTAAAATTTATTACTACTCAGGCTGTGTACTTCTGTAGTGGGGGATCTCTGTCCTCCAGAATATCTTAAGGGCTTGCATCATTTGTATATACTCATTTTATATCCCCCATACGGATATATGCTGGTAAGTGAGAGTTTTCTCTTTCTTCCCTTTTGTTTTTGACTGTTAAATGCTATATAACTATGTTCTTTATCTGGTTCTAGATGTCTTTGCACACATGTTACTTTCCGCGTGTTAGTGTTTCTGATAGTAAGGCTTTCTTATTTTCCAGCATTCAATGTTTCACACAAAATTTGTTTACTTTCGAGTCTTTTGCAGCATCCTTATTTGGTTTGGAACTTAAGCTCTTCTCCTTTCATATCTAGCCCAGCGATTAGGAGAAAATCTCTACAATTTAACTGTTCGGGTAATCATTTTCCTTTTATAATCAGACTTTTTGTATTCTAACTCATAGGAATGCGCAGATGGCAAGTCGAGTTTCAATAGAGTTGACACACCCATCTACTTTAGAATCAGTTAGAGATTCACTATTTTTCCCTGAACCCTACTTGATTATGAAGGCATGAACATGTAAACAGACTAAGAGAGAGATATGTATATATGTATTTATGTTGCAGACCCACATATTCAGAAGCAAGAGCTGTAAAAATAAGATAGTATTCATATCAAAGTTCGTTCCTTATTCTTTGCTTATTTCACTACAGATAAAATTTGTAAGCATTTGGTTATTTCACTGCTAATAAAATTTGTAGCTTGTAGCCTATTCTTATTATCTTTTCCTTTTGCTTCCTTAGCCACATGTTATCTTACACTGGATATCATTATCCTTTTATTACGTAGCTACGGGAACGGGACAGAAGGACCTGTTTTAAGCAGCAAAAGGGGTTCGTGACTGGTATGTAGATGAGGGGAAGCAGCCATTCAATTGTTACCTAGCAAAACTATCCTGCTATTCACGTCACCTCGGCGACAATACCTATGGATGTGCTACGCAATGACAATTAACAAAAGACAATGTCAAATTCTCAAAAAGTAGTACTAGATGTATCTAGGAGTGCATTTAGTCAAGAACAACTATATGTTGCTCTTTCTAGAGTGACTTTACGTACAGGGCTAAGAGAATTATATGAGACAGAAGGTGAAGAGAACAAGCTAGGTGTAAGTAATATTGAGGTTTTCAACAACTTCCAATAATAAGTCTTTTCACAATCACTAAACAATCAAACAATCTAAATAACATCCTTAGTACTCAAGATTTCTGTGTTTTTTGGCACAACTCAGAGTAAACTAGGATGGAAATTATGCAGAACAGAGCGAAAAAAATGAACACATGAGCGTTCACAGGCTGCAACAAATCAAAGCGCTAGGGATGACAGATGCAAGCCAACCTGTAGTATTCAAAGATCAGGCATGTCCCTTGCATAAGGCATGTAAAGCATACGCTTTACGCCACATATTATTAACAGAAATTGATGCCATATTTCATAACTTATGGTAGTTTAGTGTATGTTTCTCTTCAGAAGAAATATTTATCGGGAATTCTATTCATGTCTCTTTCGAGAATTTGTTATGTTCACCCACTTTCTCTTTCTCTCTCTCTCTCTATATATATATATATATATATATAGTTTTCTCTAACTCTTCTCTTTTTGTTTTTCTATACTAATAAAGTAGAGTTGTCTCTCTCCACAGCCCTCCACATCATGAAGGAGAAGGAGGCAAAATCTGCCACGTGGCAACTTCTTTTTAATCATCAAAAATCCGATCTGAACTTTTGTTGAATGGGCTACGAAAAACAAATGTTTGGGTTTTTTAAATTTACTTTTACCTCAAAATAGCAACTTCACATATCAAACCTATTACATACTTAGAATCTTATAAAATGTTACAAAATTGGGCTGAGTAGTTAGAGCCCGCTTTCAAATTTGTCGAGAAAAAGTAACTGTGGCGTAAACAACACTTCCCCTCCACCGTCAACGTTTCACTTCGTAGTAATGTCAAGCAATGAAAAATATCTACTAATGTCAATAATTCCTCCTCAATGGCGCTTCAATTCCACCTTCATCATCTTCATTCAGTATTTATACACACCTCCTGAAATACCCTTCGATCATGGTGGCTCCTCTAAATAAGAGCTCGTGTTCTATTTCACAGAAACTTCTCGATCATGGCGACTTCTCAATTCATTTTTTGCAAGTTTAAATAGGCCAATGCAGACAGATTGTTCAGACCAGACTCCTTCGAATATAGGGGACCCAATATGCTTCTCATTGATGGGAAGGTCCCACGGTTCCTCATTCCAATTGCTACTTTAAGATTTATCGCTTTTGATGTTGGAGAAAATTTCCATGATGATTGAATTGTTAAATTGCTGGTGATTTTAGCAGGATATCCCCATATCTAACCATTTAAAATTTATTACTACTCAGGCTGTGTACTTCTGTAGTGGGGGATCTCTGTCCTCCAGAATATCTTAAGGGCTTGCATCATTTGTATATACTCATTTTACATCCCCCATACGGATATATGCTGGTAAGTGAGAGTTTTCTCTTTCTTCCCTTTTTTTACTGTTAAATGCTATATAACTATGTTCTTTATCTGGTTTTAGATGTCTTTGTACACATGTTACTTGCCGCGTGTTAGTGTTTCCGATAGTAAGGCTTTCTTATTTTCCAGCATTCTATATTTCACACAAAATTTGTTTACTTTCGAGTCTTTTGCAGCATCCTTATTTTGTTTGGAACTTAAGCTCTTCTCCTTTCATATCTAGCTCAGCGATTAGGAGAAAATCTCTACAATTTAACTGTTCGGGTAATCATTTTTCTTTTATAACCAGAATTTTTGTATTCTAACTCATAGAAATGCGCAGATGGCAAGTCAAGTTTCAATAGAGTTGCACACACCCATCTACTTCAGAATCAGTTAGAGATTCACTATTTTTCCCTGAACCCTACTTAATTATGAAGGCATGAACAGGTAAACAGACTAAGAGAGAGATATGTATATATGTATTTATGTTTCAGACCCACATATTCAGAAGCAAGAGCTGTAAAAATAAGATAGCATTCATATCAAAGTTCGTTCCCTATTCTTTGCTTATTTCACTACAGATAAAATTTGTAAGCATTTGGTTATTTCACTGCTAATAAAATTTGTAGCTTGTAGCCTATTCTTATTATCTTTTCCTTTTGCTTCCTTAGCCACCATGTTATCTTACACTGGATATCAATATCTTTTTATTACGTAGCTACGGGAACGGGACAGAAGGACCTGTTTATTTAACAGCAAAAGGGGTTCGTGACTAGTATGTAGATGAGGAGAAGCAGCCATTCAATAGCTACCTAGCAAAACTATCCTGCTATTCACGTCACCTCGGCGACAATACCTATTGATGTGCTACGCAATGACAATTAACAAAAGACAAGGTCAAATTCTCAAAAAAGTAGTGCTAGATCTATCTAGGAGTGCATTTAGTCACGAACAACTATATGTTGCTTTTTCTAGAGTGACTTTACGTACAGGGCTAAAAGTATTATATGAGACAGAAGGTGAAGAGAACAAGCTAGGTGTAACTAATATTGAGGTTTTCATCAACTTCCAATAATAAGTCTTTTCACAATCACTAAACAATCAAACAATCTAAATAACATCCTTAGTACTCAAGATTTCTGTGTTTTTTTGGCACAACTTAGAGTAAACTAGGATGGAAATTATGCAGAACAGAGCAAAAAAATGAACACATGAGCGTTCACAGGCTGCAACAAATCAAAGCGCTAGGGAAGACAGATGCAAGCCAACCTGTAGTATTCAAAGATCAGGCCTGTCCCTTGCAAAAGGCATGTAAAGCATATGCTTTACGCCACATATTATTAACAGAAATTGAGGCCATATTTCATAACTTATGGTAGTTTAGTGTATGTTTCTGTTTAGAAGAAATATTTATCGGGAATTCTATTCATGTCTCTTTCGAGAATTTGTTATGTTCACCCACTTTCTCTCTCTCTCTCTATATATATATATATATATATATATATATATATAGTCTTTCTCTAACTCTTCTCTTTTTGTTTTTGTTCTATATATTGTTATTTTTACACTAAATTTATCTACAAAAAGGTATTAAAAGGGAAGGCCCCAATTTCATATACTTGCTTTAGGCCATTTGAATAGTCGGGACCGCACTGACAAAGATGCATTACCTATACTTTCCTCTTTAACTTGGTAATTAAAACATAGGCTTCTCATACATATGTCCAGAGCTTTTACAATCACTATTAATGATCAGATCGAAAACAGAACACTACCATTACGATCGCATGCTATATCAACTAATATGTGATTTAGAAACAGAAAACCTTGGCCGTAACTTGAGAAATTAATATCATCATAATTAATAAGTTTGGACTACCATGAACGGAAAACAACACACACAATGTGCCCACGTCCGAGAGTCAAATATTACAAACACAAATAAACAACAACAATTGGTCACCGACGCTCTCAATCTTCCATGCTACAACATCCCGTAGGCTGTAGCTAAACTCCTCTAAGATGGCGACAAGTAACTTCCTTACCCCACCCATTCAATCACATGTACACAACCTCCACAACAGAATCATCAGCCGCACAATAGAAACTATCCATATTAAGTATTAGGCATATACATTCAGTTTTTGGTTTGGTTCCGGTTTTGAGTTTGGTTCAATATTTTTGGTTTTTTTGCTCTAGAAATATAGGATATGTTTAATTATTTAAGAAATTTATTTTGGTTTCGGTTCGGTTATTTGAATTTTCAGTTCGGATAACGAAATTATGAAATAACTAATAATTTCGATAAATTTTAGTTCCAGTTTGATTCTGATTTGGTCTTGGTTTTTGGCTAATTTGGATAATTCGGATAAAACATCAAATCATTTTAGTTTTCAGATTTAATATTGGGTAAACTGGATAAATATAACTATTTCAAATAAATAGTATTTTTAAAATATTTTCAGATATTTTGTTTATAAATAGTATTTTGAAATATTTGGTAATTTATAAATAATTTAATTAATATTTTAAGGTATATAAACTGTATTTAATATTTGAGTACGCATTTGTTTTTGGATTGGGTTTCCAGTTCTGGAAATATAGAAATCTTTTGGTAATTTGTATATTTTGGTTCGGTTTTAAAATGTGTATGGATCCAGATCGCAAAAATACCGGTCCGCCCACACAATAGAAAACTGCAGTCAAAGAACTTAACTATGAACCTACTTACATTAAAGCTATACTAACCACACTTAGTTCCCCAAAAACACACATTACTTTGTACTAAAAGCAAGCAAATGGCTAACATTACACGGACTCAACAACATCACATCTTCTAGATAACAACATTACAAAACAATTTACATGCATACACATAGATTTAGACACCACATATTCCAACCGTTAACACCGTCAAACAACCAACCTGAACCAAAGAACACCCCCTGTAAACACAACCTATACAAAACATATAACACAACCGTAACATAAACAAATAACCAAACAACCCGCGCAAAGCGCGGGCATACCACTCGTATTCTATTAAAATAGAGTCACTAAAAATCAACTATACAAAAGTCATAGTATAACCATTTCATTAGTTATTTAATATGATTTATCTGGTTATTTAAATTAATCAATTACATATATAACATTTCAAAAATAATTCATAAGGATACTAAGAAATAAATCAATTTAAATTATAAATTTAAATTTCACTTTTGTTATAGAAAAATCGGTTGGGAAAAAATCTAACAAAATTTTACAAAAATTTTAAATATTTTTATAAAATAATGCATTACTTAGTTTTTTAATTAGTAATTTAATATTATTATAAATTAATGTTAATGAAAATTTTATTATAAAACAAAAATAAAAAGTCTATGCTAATTTCTTATAAAGTTTATAACAATAGACTATATTATATTAAAATATAAGTACTATATCAATTAAATACGATAAAACTATAGTAAATTGGTAAATTAAGTTCCCTTATTTAAAAAAAGTGCTTTCATATAAATAAATAAAAAAATTATAATTCACCTTTAAAGCAGGCTAAAAATTATAAACTATGTAATATTTTTGTATAAAAATATGTTAAACTTTTATATCTACAACTTTATATTAATATTTTTTGAAACTTACAACAATATATTATCTAGAAATAATTATATACAAAATATAATATTATGTATTTAACCTTTAATTTATGTGTTATTTTTAAAATATGGTATTAGAGAACTTTGAAACTTAACTATAAATTTAATGTTTATTTTTAATTATAACAAACTGTTGAGAAAAATTTCAAATTCTTACCAAAAAGGTGTTGAAAATATTTTTAATAAAATAATGCGTTAATTTAGTAACAAAAAATTCATATAATCTTCCGAACTCAAAATAGTTGTGATTTTTCAAAATTTTCTTCAAACTCAAAATGATAATATTTCACATTTACAAAAGATAAAGGGAGAATTGCCAAATATGACTCACAATTTCATTTCAAATGCAAAAGTAAATCCAAACTTGAATCAAATACAAAATTAACCTAGAAGACTATTGAAATTACAACCAGCCCCTTGTGAACAAACAAAAAAACGAATTTATTTTTCCGTTTCTAACACCCGAAAGTCTTCTGTCCAGATAACTTTCAAGTAAGTCGTCCAAACGACTTACTTGAAAGTCGTCTAGTATAGTTCTTCTTAAAAATAATTTAAATTTTTGTAAAAAATATTTTGATAAATGAAAAATTAAAACATGTAATTAACATATGTTTTAATAGATACTCCATTCGTTTCATTTTACTTGTCGTTTTAGGTTTTTACACACATATTAAGAAAACATTTAGTTTTACATTTTCCCAAATAAAACCGTCATTACCTATAAACCTAACCATGTTTCAACCTATCAAAAATAGAATAGCATATAAAATTAATAAATTTTGCATTGAAATCGTAAGACGACACTTATTTTGAAACAAAAAATTTATTTTACAACGACATCTAATTTGAAACGGAGGGAGTATAAATTGAGATATAAAAAGTTAATTGTTTTCAACATAGATGAGTGAAAGTAGTGAGTCATGATATTCTTTGGTTTAGGTTTTGCCAACATATGTTGTAGTATTGTATGTGTTCTTAGGGTTAGATTTTGGAAAGCATAAATTTTTTTTTGAAAATTTTAAAATTGACCTAAGTGTGTTTATTTCTGTGTATAGTAAACACTATTTAAGTATAATTTTATTTAATAACGTGGTTAGTTAGTTAATTTAGTAAATTTAGTTTATGGGTTAAATTTAGGGTCTGAAGGACTTACTAGTAAGTTGTTTGGTGAATATATTTACGGTAGACGACTTACTAGTAAGTCGTCTGATGTACAGTAAGTCGTCCAAACCGGAATGAACCTTTAATTTTACCATTTTACCAATGTACTTATAAACCTAACCGGATTTGACCGGACATATATAAGATGTTTTTTTTTTCACTTTTTCGCGAAATTCAGAAAACCCTAACGCTGTTTCTCTCAAATGCGATTTCGAAGGCGATTTCCGTCGATTCTCTCTAATCCACCGTTCTCACCGCCGGTTATCTCTCTGCCGTTATCACCGTCGTTCTCACCACTGTTCTCACTGCTGCTTCCTCTATTTCAGATCTGAGAGGAAACCCTAGCGTCGTTTCTCTGTAAACCCTAGCGTCGTTTCTCTCAGATGTGTCTCGTTGAACTCTGCCGCCGGTAAGTTATATCTCTTACTATCGAGTGATTGATTGAGGAAAAGATGAACATAAAACTTTGTCTCTATCAATTTATATACTCGTTCTCACCGTCGTTCTCACCGCGCTTCTTTTTCACGTCTATTTTTGCAAATCTATAACTGTTGTGTCGAAGGCGACTATATCTTCTCTGAATTTTTAGGTTGGATTTAAAAATGTTCTACTGGAAGTCTTGGAAGACTTGCTAGACGACTTAATTATAAGTCATCTGGAAAGTCTTCCAGATTTATAATTAAATTGTTATACTGGATGGTTGTCTTTGATTGTTTTGCAGACAAAAAAAAAGATATTCCAGAACTCCACCGTAGGTTACATACATTAGGGAAGAGCCCCCCCCCTCCCCCCCCCCGCGCAAAGAGTAGCATTTCGTATCATACGGATTGTTCGAAGTTGTATACGGCTTTAAAGAAAGCTCTTCATGGTGACGAATATGAAGACCTGAAGGAGTCGAAGTTGGGAGTTTTCATCAAGTTCAAAGAGCTGGGATTTGCTCGGGCTTCAAGGCTGGTTCACTACATGCTCGGTTTCCAGCTGGAGATAAAGAAGAAGTATGAGCTGTGGAGTCTCATTGGTCCACAACCTATGAGGTTTTCACTGTTATAGTTTGAAAACCTCACTGGTCTAAACTGCGAGTACATCGAGGACCTTGAGAGACCGAAGTGTGTGGTTACAAAGGAGTTGGCTTCTTTCTGGAGGATGTTGGGAGTTCATGTCAAAGGTGGGCCATCTACTGAGTAGATAATAGCAACACTTGAGAGATGCGAAGGGTGGTCTCGGGATGATTGCAAGCGGCTCGGGTACCTTGTCATCTTCAATGGATACATTGAAGGGAGAAAGTATTCAACCCCTACAAGGGTTAGTCTGGCAAGGCTAGTGATGAATTTAGAACGGTTTGAGAATTATCCATGGGGGAGAGTCGCGTTTAAAGTGCTGATGGACTCTGTGAAGGGCAAAGATATTTCGGGTTGTTACACTGTTGATGGGTTTATACAAGCTTTCCAGGTATGGGTGTACACAACTCTGCCAAATTTGGGTGCTAATTATAGTAATCTCATACCAAACGTACCGCCTCCACCGATATTGGCTTACATGGGTGGCAAGGGACGCAGATGCCCAGAGTTCTCTACGTTGTCATGGGCTTGATCCCCAGGGTTCTCTACGTTGTTGCTCTAGTAAGAGAGCAGGTTGGGATTGTTTCCGTTGTTTGAGTTCTGGTAGTAGTTCCTGTTCTGAACATACCATTGACCGTTGATGTAGACCACTTCCTGGTGATCATCTTCTTTGTGTCCATCTTTTCGGCCTGGTCCTTAGCTATCTGCTCAGGTGTAGCTTCCTCAATATACAAGACTTGACCTTTGTTGCTCTTGAGGAGTGGATCAACCTTGGCAGTGAGTTCATCTTTCCATTGAGCATCAATGTTGTTGACTTTCTTGGAGCGATCAGTCTATGGGTTCTTGTTGGCTGAGCTAGCAGCCATGTTCTCTATCAGCTCAAACGCTCCTTCAGTAGTTTGAGACATGAAATCTCCCTTACTCGCGGAGTTCAAGGCATTGCGGAACTCCCAATCCACACTATCATAGAAAATCCCTAGAATGTAGTCCTGATCAAACCCATGATGTGGGCACTCTCTGAGTATGTCGTTGAATCGCTCCCATGCTTCATTAAAGGGTTCGTTGGAGTGCTTCTTGAAAGAAGAGATCTTGTTCCTGAGAGCAGCCGTTTTTTCCTTGGTGTAGAAGTGACTCAGGAAGACAGCTCGAACATGCTCCTATGAAGTGAGAGAGCCAGTCGGCAGTGAATTCAACCACCTTGATGCCCTGTCAGCAAGAGAGAACAAGAGCAACATACACTTGACAAAGTCAGGTGAAACCCCGTTTGAGCAAGTCATAGCACAAATCTCCTCAAAGGCTTCGATGTGTTCCATGGGTATTTCTGCCGGGAGACCATGGAACATCTTCCTCTGCACCAGAGAGATAATGGAGGCCTTGATCTCGAAATGCTGCCGAGCACAGGGGGGAGGAACAATGGCTGAGCGAGTGGTTGGAAAGTTTCAAGAAAGATTCCTTTCTCCAATCTGAGTTGGTTGCTCATGTTGATGCTGCTGTTGAGCAGCCGCTTGTTAAGCTTGCAAGGCATCTGCTGTTGCATCAGGGCCATTGCAGCAGTGAGATTATGCTCATTGTTATTATCGCCCATGTTGGCGTGAGTAGGTCTTGATTGAGTTCGGTTGTTCCTTTCTAATCTTGCGAGTTCTTGATTACTGAGGGTGATTAATGGACTTGAGGTGTTGCTTCAAGTTTTTCTACTTGATATACACCTGGAACATCACCTGCAAACAAGAAAATAGAGCAAGTTAGATGTCTTAGACAAAGTATAAAACTAACAAAATATAGGTAAAAGCTGGTCCCCGTCGCAACGGCGCCAAAACTTGATACACTAAAAATTGGATCTTGCTATTGTCAAGTTAACAATTGTAGTTGTTGTATTTAAGATTCAATTTCAGAGGACCGTTTTACCCTATATCTTATGAGTTTCAATGTCTTAGCTAAAACCTTCAGATTTAACAGAGAACAAGGTAAAAATGACAAAGATCAAGGTACAGTTTGAGTTGTTTTAATTTGGGGAAAAGCTAGCCTAGGATGATTAAATGGATGTTAGATATTATTAAGCCACACAATTATTCAAGTACGCATTAAGAACGAGTCCAGAACATAGATCAATGGCTAGAACAGCCCACTGTCGTGGTGCTTGTTCCTTTCGGAGAACAACCCTAGAGACTAAGATGTCGCTTGTTCCGAGTTCTGTCTATGAACAGTAACGATCAGGTCTACTCAGTTCATATTATACCCTAATATCTACTTTCGCTGATTAGGAATATAATACTTATTCTAAACAGATCAGGCAATCTATAACACAGTTAATGAATAGATGAAACCCCAGATCTAACATAAAGTGATCAGATTCATGCTAGCACTAAGTTAGGTTTAGAATAAAGGCCATCAATGAACATACAACTTATTTGTGTGTAGCTTAATAAATCCAACACCCTAACACCCTAAACTAACAATATCGATAACTCAGTAATCATGGTAATAAACACAGTAAGATACACTGAATAATACTCCATAAATCGAAATCAAAAACTAAAAATAGGGTTCAAGAAATCTTCTCAGAATCGCGAGAACAAGGTGAAGATTCTTCTCTCCCTTACAAAGTATTGAATCCAAATGAGTTTTTGCTGAAAAGTATGAAAGGAAATTGAGCTGAAAGAGTCTCAGGTCTAATAATGGCCGTGCCTTTCTTTTATAAGGCTTTTGTGGCGGCTGGAAAGAGGAGAAAATATAATTAGGGCGAATCCCAAAAGAATCTGCAGTTTCTTAAAATATCTCGCGCGGGGATTAAGGCTCTGCTTGATCTCTGGGGTTGTTCCGGGACATAATTCAAATTTTCTCCTTTTCTTTATGTTTACCTCCAAAGTTCCAAAGCCTCTTTTGTACCTGAAATGTCTCGAATAGAGCTGTAAGTACCCTATAATTGCATGAGAAAGATCAACAAATCACAACCAAAGTATGCGAAAAACACATTATATCAAACATCCTTCTCCCCATCATCGTCCTCCCCCATCATCATCCTCCCCATCATGATTTTCAATTTCAACCAAATCATCATCTTCATCTTCAAAACATTCATCAGCTTCATCAGCTTCATCAGCTTCATCATCTTCTTCCCTTTCCTCTGAAACCGTTTCCACCTTGCTACGGCTTGATACACAAAGTCGTATTCCATGCGTTTTGGTTATCCCAAGCAAATTTCAAACTTGTCTATCACTTGTAACATGAATAGGAGGGGTGTCTAGAACCTGCATCATTTCTGCTGGTAATGAGTAGGTTATCTCCATAGATTATAGGTTCATGTCCAGGTTATAATCTTCTTGAGCCATTACAACAAGTTCAGCATGTGTCGAACCTTAACTCAACAAAAATATTCTTGTTCCTTTGAAATTATCAACCACAAAACCCCCAATAGCAATCTTTCAACAACTATTATCCATACACTGCATGTAACTTACGCATCATCCGCAAAAATTCAAAATAAAACACATTAGTAAACATAGAGAAAATGAAAGTTTACTAAACATTGACGCAGACGACTTACGTGTAAGTAGTATGGAAGACATAGATGATTTACCAATAAGTCGTCCAAACAGGTCCTTTTTGCAATTGGATTTTAAATGGGACGACTTACTTCTATCTCGTTCAGCTTTGTTTGTTAAAAAAAAATTCTACACGACTTACCAGTAAGTCGCATAGGATAAACGGGTTAGTTTTGCATTTGACCAAATTGTGTCAGATATTTGATTTTTCCTAGATGACTTACCAGTAAGTCGTCTCTAGGAAAACAAAAATTTCAATATTTTATTAAAACTAGATGACTTATCTGTAAGTCGTCTCAGGTTAGTCTGCAATTCGATAATAAAACTTAAATATTTAACTTTCCCAGACGACTTACTTGAAAGTCGTCCAGGTAGACGACTGCCGAGAAAGTCGTCTGAGTTAAGCAAGGTTTGACAAGAATCTCGGAAAAAAATCTGGACGACTTTGCTTATCTTGGACGACTTTCAAGTAAGATGGAAGACTTTCAATTAAGTCGTATAACTGGACGACTACCGAGTAATTTGTCTGGGAAAAGTTAAATATTTAAGTTTATTTTCCAATTGCAAAAGTAACCTGAGATGACTTACAGATAAGTCGTCTAACTTTAATAAAATATTGAAATTTTTGTTTCCTAGAGACGACTTACTGGTATGTCGTCTAGGAAAAGTCAAATATCTGACACAATTCGGTAAAATGCAAAACTAACTCGTTTATCCTAGACGACTTACCGGTAAGTCTTCTACGCGAACAGATCTGTAAAAAAATTTAATTTCATACCTTAAACTTGTGAGATGACTTCCTCAGCACAGAAAGTCTTCTCCAACCACCTAGAACCTCAAACGAATTAAACCCACCAAGAATAATATACTTGAATGACTCTACCAACCATAAAAAGTTTTGAATCAAAAACTTGAGTTTTTGGATGAATATAGAGATAAAGTGAAAGAGATGTTGTTTTTAGTTGAGTGTAAATTGATTTTAGGTGCATTTGGAGCTTCAAATTGGTTGTTCATGGTGGTTGGGATATTGATGGCAATGGCAATCTTGTAAATACTTGAAAATGATGAGGTTGACGGAGTAAAAAAACTATTTTCAGAAGAAAATTTAATGGCATTTTCGTAAGTAACGTAAACATATGGGGTGAATATGACAAAAAAGATATTAGTTTTGTGTTTGACTTTGAGTTTTAAGTCAAATTTGCAAAAAACCTAAAGATAAAATCATAGATGGTAAGATATAATTTTTTGTAATACAACACGAAAAGAAATTGTATTGTAAAAATCAAAAGTAATATACTATTTTGAAATTTTAACTAACCAAAATCAGAAATTGTAACACCATAACATCGAAAATATATTATATTGATAAAATTTACTAAATTAATATTATAGATGTTACTATATATTAAATTTACCAAAATAATTCGGCTAAATTAATTAAACAGAACAATGTATTTACTTATAAAAACCATGCAACATACTTAAATGACAGATAGATGCTAAAGTATACTTTAATTTTAAATACAATATTGAAATATAAATTATGTTAAGCAATTATGCTTTATATAGTATAACTAAATAAATTTTAAAAATTTGTTGTAAATAGAGAAATTACTTAAACTTCCAATTTCCTAATACAAGTTTTCTTGTTTACCTTGATCACATTTACTCTAGTTTTAAAGATGTAAATAGACATGCATAATCATAGGGTTAACAAATCTAGATTTAGTGTTTAAATTTAAAGGGTGGGTTTAGATATATATATATATATATATATATATATATATATATATATATATATATAGTTAAAATTTAAAATATATTTTCTTAAATAGCTTCAAAAAGAATTTTAAATTTCAAAAAGAATATTTGAAAAAATTGATTTTTTACAATTAAGTTCTAATTTGATAACGTATAATTTGAAAAGGATAAAAATATATATATTTCTGTTTTAATTATTTATATAAATAATTATTAATATTTATATATCTATAAAATAATGGCAGAATAGTTTTTTGTCTCTTTAATTAAGAAAATATTTTCGAAAATATCTATTTAATGAAGGTAAAGATAAATTATAGTACAACAATAAGGTAAACTTTAAACTCTCTCTTAGAATTTAAAATATATATATTTTTGACAAAAAATCTCTATTTGATTATTTCAGAGTAAGAATTTATTATACCAAAATTGAAAATATATTAATATAAAAATAATTATTAACAAATTAAAATATATAAAACAAATAATTATATATTAATAATGTTGAACATGAAACCTAAACAATAAAATTACACAATATATAATATCAAAATATAATTTATATATTTAAGATGTTTTCGATAATAGTAAAACTATATATTTATACAATAACAAATCCGCGATGGTGAGGTCAAACTCTAATATATCTTATAAGTAAGTTTACTTTCATGATAAAGAACATCAACAACCTTGTCAACTACATATCACATATAGTGGTGCACTTTATACAGATAAAAACTTGTAGATGAATTATTGCAGACCCTAATTGATGTCGTCTCCTCTAAGCTTTTCAAGGATAAGCGTCTCTTGCTTCGCGTCTGTTGGTTGCTATACGTTAGGGATTCAAGTGCCAATGCTCCAGAAGATGACGGTAACTAAACAAAAGTTTAGGTAATGTTTAAAAAAAGGATACATTCCAGATCTGGTTCCTCGGAGAAATTAGAGTGTAACGCGTTCCCCATACTGTCTACGATGGCTGAGATGGTCATCGACGATTCGACACATAGGATTGCTGTTATTGCATCCAATCGCGTGACCTCGTTTCTGAACATAAGCCTTGCATGAGCTGTATTAAACCATTATACAGTTAAATCCTTTTTGTTTTCTTCTTTTCTAGTAATTTGATTGATAACAGAAGAACTACCTTGAGCTAGACGGATTAAGCTTTCTAACATCCGTACGGTTGTTCTTGCTGCAACTCAGAGTAAAATAAAATACATGAAAGGTATCACCTGAACTTGTGATCTATCTTTAGTTAATACAAGAAGATAGCATCTGTAGAATGAAGAATATTCATCAGGAGATACCTGCATTATGTGTTGATGATCTTCTTTGGAGACGGTAATAACTTGAAATGATTTCTTCTGCTTCCTTTGACAGGACAGGCCTGAAGTTTCCTTTGACAAACTGAATGTACCTGCATCGCTCAGGACCAAACGCATCTATCATCTCAGACATTGCAAGGAAAACATTTTTAACTATTGTGTACACATCTATGATACCGTTGAAGCATCGGTAGTGGCCAAATCATAGTCAGATCATCGACATATCTGCCTTCTTCTATTTGCACCTGGTTGATTTTTCATCAAAAATAATAAAGATATTAATACTGTTACAAATATAAAACTGTCCTTAATAAAAGTCAGCAAGCATTTCTTTAAAGGAACATACCTCGGCAAGGATGTGAGAGGATACAACTTTATCCCATTCAGGATTTTTTGTATCTAAAAGAACGAGTACAATATCGAATCTGCTCAACAAGGGACCCGAAAGTGCAGTATTGACAGAAAGAGCTAAGATTCAGTTAAGAAATTTCTGAAGAAAATATCAAAAAACAAAAACAGGAATGCGTTCTCAACTGTTGATTCAAGGAAGAAGTGTATGAGGCTTTTAAGTGATATTGCATCTTGAATTTGAAAAAAACAGCAAGCATGTACGAAAGCAAAAAAACTTGTTTAAGGTCTAATAAATCTGAAATGGATACACTGATCAGGATCATATTGTCCTTTAGGATTTGTGGCACCGAATACGATTGTCTTTGTGCTAAGAGTCGTCACAAGGCCAGCCTTCAAATTAACAAGAAACAATAAGATAGAGACAAATAGAGTAGCAAAACAAGCTTGATCTAATTGAAAAAATGGAGCTGATCCTGCGACAAAAGAAATAAATACCTTAGCAACGCTTATACTTTGTTGCTCCATTGCTTCATGTATGGTTGCCCTGTCATGCTCTCTCATGCTTCCAGAAAGATTACAAAAAAAAGAAAAAGAATTATCGTATTACGCCTCCCAAGGAAGAAGCAATAGTTCGTGTCCGTGACAAAAGTCCAGAGATTCACAACACCACAAGAACATTTCAAGCAAGTAAAATTACAGATGAATAAGACTACCTATCAAATTCATCAATACAGCAAAGTCCACCATCTGCAAGAACAAGAGCCCCAGCCTCCAACATCCACTCTCCTAAAAAACAAATTGATAGGAATAAGTTGAAAAAGTGTTATGAAGAACACAACGCGAGAAATAGGCAAGATTGAAGTACTTACCTCCATCCTTCACTGCAGTTACAGTCAATCCAGCACTTGTGCTTCCTAGTCCTGTTGTGATTACAGCTCTGTTGCTAAGTTTTGCAGCAAACTTCAAAAACTGAGATTTTCCAGTTCCTGTCAGATATCAACAAAGTAAACGGAGAACTCATATGAAAATACAGTCATGCATAGAGCTCAATGAGCTAGTAACAACAAGAAAACACACAGGACATTTTGATGTTTTCTTAATATCATGTAAGGTACTCGAGTTCCATATCAATTTAGTTCGGCAAAAAAAAACTTGGAACTCAATAAGAAAAGTACTACTCAGTGGTTGACACCGACCTGGATCACCGATAAGAAGCAAGTGAGACTCTCCCCGGACTTTTGTACCAGAAGCATCAACATGTTGCACACCTCCAATTAGTGTTAAGGCAACTGCATATAAACACATGCACATGCATGAACATATTTCTAGATAATTCAATAAGAAGAGATGTTTGACACAAAAGTGTAGTCATTATTGGCAAACCATACCTGCAAGCTTAACAGTGAAGAGACCAACAACTTGAGGACAGATACCACGTAAGATAGCATTTCTCCCTGACTTGATCAAAACCGAAAACATTTAACAGTAATTTTAACAGAAATCTTCCATATCTTACAACAAAATAGACAGAAAAGTTACTAACAGTGAGTTTTAACCTTTCAAAGGGGTATCTTTGAAGTTGCTCCAAAAGTTCTTGAACTTCTCAATCAATTCATCAGAGATATCGATTTCTGATTTGAGTTCATTAGTTCTTCTAGAGAAGAGCATGATAACAGGAGTTTAGTGAGTTTATCAACAGAAACTATAATCATCAAAGACCCAACAATAACTCCGGAAAAAATCTTAAGTGGAACTAATAGCTACTCGGTTTAGCTTAGCCTAACCATCTTTATAGTCAACTTTTGACATGAGGTTTGGTAAAAAATTCATTGATGTGATTGATTCATAGAGATTGTTATAGCAAAATTTCCAAGCCATTTACCTGACATGATTGGCAATCACCATAGGTTCAAGGTCACAGCGTACATCTTTTAAGTCATGAGACCATTTTGAAGTCAAGATTCCAGAGACCACAACATCATCTGCATAAAAAAATATACAGCAAATATGTTACATAAACATAATATCAGGAGCAGTAAGGCTGATAGCTTAAAGAAAGATTACACAGAGAATCTTGGAACTATAGCGATAACATTGATGCGTTTATTGATATGTAAATACATAGAATAAAAACAATCAAACAAAGGGTATGGTGTTTATACCTCCAGCTTTAACATTGTCAACGAGGTCATCTTTCAGGACGACTAGAATGGACCTTGGGATAACACCAACACCTAAAACCTGAGTATTCTCTTGGATTTTGATTTCTTGATAGTCATGGCGTGTGACTGTATCATCCACAGGATCAAAGTTTGTTCCTTCACAAGACTTCGACCGCTGTCACCAAAGTTAAAGATGTCAAAAATAGTGCAGGATCAGATTTTTCAAGAAAAGGTAACATCTTAAGGAGCATAACTAGTCTGAATGAGCTGTGAGTGACGAACCTGGGAAGGACAAAATGGCGGTTTCACAATTGAATTTATTGATTCCAATTCAGGGAAAAGAGGAAAGCTATAACAAGAAACCAACTCATAAGACAGAATGCAAAATCAGTTTCAAGGACAAGAGAGAAAACATACATGTGCTTGCACTTTCGGCATCTATACATCCTTTCTCCCTCATACATTTTGACAGCTCCAGACCTGATCACTGTACCTTTCAACATCAGGAGAATCCCACGGTGCTTCACTCTAACCCGACCGATACTTGGGAAAGTGTCTGTAACAAAACCCAATTTAAGCAAAAAGAAGCAGAATCTGTATACAAAAATGCAAGAGGCACACACCAGGGCTTCGTTCAAGAGGGGAGCCACTAGTGTTTATACGAACATGTATAAATCTCTTCTCAATCCCAATCTTGTTCTCAAATTTTTTCATATGCTCCAACGCAATTTTCTAAAAACCAAAGCCCAAAATTCGCCTGAATATATTTATGAACTAATCGAAATCATTAGGTTGAGTACATACGTGAGCTAGAATGGCGGAATCGTCCAAGTGTCGGAGATACTGTTCGGGATTGGAGTAAACGAGACGCGCCAGGTGCGGATTATCATCAACGAGTTCTGCGAATCTGAAGAGTGTGTCATAACGCAGTAGTTTGAAAGAAGAATTACGGAAAGAGAGAGAGAGAGATTAAAGCATTACTCGAGGAAGAGAGGGTAATGAAGTTTGGGATCGGAAGAGAGAGCGATGTCGCGGAGCTGATCAGAATAGTGGCTTACCAGAAACTCCGTCAAAGATTCAATGTGCTCCGCCGTCTGTGTCGGCGTTTCCATCATCGTCGCGCCGGTGAAGGAGAAAGGTTAAGGGATTAGCGCGGGAAATCAATAAATGGAGGTATTATGTGGGATTGACTAAAGGAGATCCCGAAGATCCTTCACTATTCACTTTCTTTTTTTAGAATTAAAAAAAAAAATTATCAACTAATCGCAGGTCGTCACATGTCGTGGAGACCCGTAAACAGTGTAAGGACTCCTTAAGGATCGGTATTTAGGGAGAGATTTTAAGATCGAAATTTTTAACTATTCATAGGGTCTATCAATTATTTAATTATTTTTTCTAAGGATTTCATGCTAAAGACCCCCCATTACGGATGCCCTAAGGGGGTATTATTGAATTAATGATCCATATATATATTTAAATCAATATTTATTTTTTATTTCAATTAAAACTGTCTACATCAATTTTTTTGTTAATTTCTAATGATTTAGTAAACTATATAATATAATATAAAACTCAAATTTCAAGAAAAAAAAGATAATAACAATAAGTTTGTAAAAATAAAAAATGAAAAAACTCCTTTTATACTATTGCTTTTTAGCGTTTCATCGAACTCATGTCAATGAATATATATATAAAAGTTAGTCTCACGAATTGTTTTTTTTTCTATTTTAGACCACTAAATTTAGTTTTACAAAAAATAAAGGATGGAAAATCATAACAAAAATATCAAAATCTAAGTTTATAAGGAATCATGTAAAAAAATAAAAAGAAAAAAATATCTTATTATATAAAGAAGAGTTGGATTCTCTTCTCCTTACATCACCTCATCAAATAAATCTCTCAAGATGTGACACGTGGCTTATTCTTTTAGTGTTTTCTTCCTTTCATTTAGTTCTTGGGCTGCAACAATAATGTTATTCTTTTTTCACGGGCTTTTAATGTGTTGTTGCTTTGTGAGCTACAGTTAAGACTAATTTGGCTTAACAACACAAAAGGATATGTCGTTTTATATTATTCTTCTTTGATGGTCTCCACTGCATAGGGTTCCACGTATCCTGCTTCGCTTACGTCAGGCTACCATGGAGGTTCTGGAGGGTTGTCTGTGATAAATATGCGTCTGGAAATCCGTGTCGATTGCCATTCCTATCGTTTCAGTTGTGATTCATCTCCTCCGGTTCGTTGTAGTATAAGGTGATTTGTCGCCATTAACAGCCTTCTTAACTCCTCAGACACATGCAAACCACGATTACTCATTCATTGCTCTTTATCTCCCCCACACTCGGTGGAATCTTGCTATATAAAGGTCAGACCTCATCTCTTGAACATCATCCTCACCATTCCTGCTACCAGAGAAGTTTCCTTTTAGTATAATGGCTAACTCATTTATTGTTTTACTGATTTAAAATCCGCCCGATAATATGTTGCTGGTGCTGTGAAAATCACTTTCTTCTAAATCATTTGGATCATCTCAAACCCATCGACCCGGAATGCCAATCTTTTCCCACCTGCTTGCGGCTTTGAAGTCAACACGTTGTAACACCACCGTCGAATTTCGTTATGGTATCAACATACTCCTCCTCGACGAGAAGGTGATGCCGGTGACCAGAAGCCGTTCTTATTAAAGCATTCAGACTCTGCGTTGTCAAACTCAGAGTAACATTAGATCTGACAACAAGATCAAAGTAAGGAGGTGGCACAATTAAGGGTTTAGGGTAGCTCCTGGAGGTTAAAGCACAAAGGCTATTGCTGCAGTGCAAACTCTCACAGTAGCGGTTGATAGTCTCTCAGACATAGTGAGTTTATAAGAGTTACATTTTTTTTGTAGGAAGATGGGAATGAGAGATTGTGTTTGAGTTGCTTTTGATTTGCAAAAAAAAATTGTTGCGATGGAAGAGTTTGCCATTAGTTTCAAAAGTTAGTTGGATTTAAGAGCTGCAATCTTAAAAAGTTTCTGTTAATAGGATGAAAGTTGTGGTGGAGTCGTATGACGTGACTATAGAGCTTCTCATGAGGCAGTTGTTCAAATTTAACGGCAGAAAGATAAGCTAGAGTACAAGAAGTTTCGAACTTGACTTCAACAAGAACATAGTTAGTGCTTACATACACGAATAATATTGAGTGTGTAACTTAGACCCAGATGGTAAACTTCGGGCATGTCTGATTTAGTTTAAATGCATTGCATATTATGAATACAAAGAATCACAAAAAAAGAATTGAAAGAGAAAGACTCATCAACTGTTTTTTGACATAGCATATTTTTTTTAAGAAAACCTCAAGTTATAAATTGGGAAAATATGTGTGAAGAAATTTTCTAGGCACATAAATAGTTACAAATCTAAATATACTAAAATACACATGTTTTCATTATATTAAACTATATAATTTTAGATAAAATTTATATTAAACTACAAATGTTTTCGTTATGTGTTTCCTCTTTTCACATCAAAAGTAAGAAAGTACTAATACAAGTTATACTAATACAAAACGTTATCAAAGACAATAAAACAATGATGCAGTAATTTGTTTTTTGAATCAAATAAATATAAATTGGAAGCGAAACTAAGTTAAACAACGCATAATATTTATTCACATTTTAAATTGCTCTTAGAATATACATCAATAACTAAATATTGTAGTCACAGCAGTAGAAAATACATAGCTATACAATAACAGAATTTTGTCTTAAAATAATCAATAACAAAGTTTTAAAAATAAATAACTTGAAATTCAGGAAACAAAAATATGAATATATATCATAGTAAAAACATATCACTAGGAAGTTGAAGTAACTAAAACAAACATTGTGAGACTAACCTGTTTGTTTATGGTTTTAAGAAAAGAAAAACAAACAATATAAAGATGCACAACAACTTCTCTGACCTGAATCATCAGACTTCCGTAAGATTTTCTAGTATGCTTTCAACATATGACTTCTCACACTGGCATTTGCTCTACAAACAACCAAGAACGTTAGGTTTGCTGAAAGTAACAGAGAACTAATTTAAAATGTGTGGTTATTTATCAGCATTTCAAGTTTTCAACATAAAAAATAGTTCAGAACATAGACTAGAAAAGCCTTATGTATAATTGTAGTGGGGGTTATTGGTTCTAGTATTTTAATAGATTTAGAAATCCTTCTTAGATTTATAAATCCATTCAAATAAACAGATTTCAGAATCAATGATATGGAATTCAAAATCAAATAAACAGATTTCAAAATCAAAATAAGTGGATTATAAAAAATCAATCTAATGGATTTGCCATAAATTCAACTTTGTAATAAAATAAAATATATAAAAACCAAAAATATATGTTTATCATTTCATATATTATAAATAAAATTTTTTTCTCTGCTTCCCATAGATTATTTGATAGCTTCCCATAGATTATTTTTCTTTTTCTCTGCTTCTCTCAGCTCAGCCTCTTGTTTTTGTCTTGATTCTCTTCCTTCTATCAAATTGAAGAGTTTGTGAGTGATTGTTGTCAAAGCATTCATCTCATTAGCTTCTTCTACGCCTTCTTTTTGAGCGAACATATCATCAACTTTGTTAAGAGAACTAGTTTTTTGTCTCTTTCTTAAAGGAAGCTTTTCTGAAGTATCGTTTGAAGGGCTGCAAAAAAATATGATTGTGATTCATAATTTTGCTGGACATCAAAAGAAAACTCTTCACCGCAATTTGTTTGTTCCTTTTCTGTTTCTGCAACTCCAAATGTTTGTGCATCAGTAGTATCACCTAGTCCAATAGCACTCGCACCCGTTGCTATATTCTTGTCAAATATAAGTTTGAGATCATCAAATTCTTCAAAGGCTTCATCACGAAATTTTTTGAAACTCGGATGTGCCTAAAATACAAAAAAAAATTAACATAATGAAAAAAAATATAATAATATACTCTTATAATTTTTTTTTTACCTTTAAGTATTCAGCCCATACTTCTTTTGGAGCCGTAAACCTTTTTGTGGTTGAATCCCATCCAAATCCAGAACTAAAGCGAAGAAGTTCAGCCGCGTTTTGATATTTCGTTTTCAAAATCTTCATTCTGTTTGAGTAGTGTTGATAGCTTTTGTTGCATTCATGGATTTGATTAAGGGTAGGTAGAATTCGCCTCTCCACAGTAAATTTGCTGAATGTGCCATTACTGTCACGCAAACCCGAAGCAACAGCATCTAAGAGCAAATTTATCAAAGTTTTATTTTCTTCAGGACTCCATTGAATATATGAACTTTTTCCTCGTTCTTGTGATGGTTCATATGTTTCTTGATGTGATTCTCCCATTGATGCTTTTCGTTTAAGGGTTTGATGTGTTTGTGTTTTGTAAAAAAATTGTATGTTGAATGAAAATTATATAGTAATTATACGTACAACAAAAAATAGAAAATCAGCAAAATTGTTTTTATAGAAAATCAGCAAAATTGTTTTTATAGAAAATGGAAGATCAGAAAATATAACTTTTTGGAGTGAAAACACATGTATACAAAGGACATATTCCAACTGGAAAATGGAAGTTGGTGTGAACAGAATATTGCATTGTCAGAGTGCTTATAAGAAAATTTTATATGGGGTATACTTGTAGACGAATGACTCGTGTTTCATTTGTTAAGATGAGAATTTTTTACGATATGTGTATGGTTTAAACTATTGTTTTTTTTGTTAGAGAAAAACTAATAAGGCAAATCCAATCAAATAACAAGGTATAACTCAATATTTGTTTCTTTATATTTTACTCTTTAAAACTCTTAAAAATCTATTCAAATCCAAATCTAAATCAAATGTTTAAGTAAATCCTTACTATTGAATAACACCTAATTTTAAAATCATAGAACCAATAACAGTGGATTTGAACATAAATTTTAAAATTATAGAACCAATAACACTAGATTTGACTTGGATTTTCAAATCCATTAAAATGCACAAACCAATAACACCCCCGTAATATTGTAATTGTAATTTTGGTATTATAATTTGAAAATTACTTACAATTTAAATTAAACTAAATATTTTGATATATTCATTAAGATTTATGATTTTATTATATAATTTTTAGTTACTAATTCGCAATTACTAACCCGTCCGTAGGGCGAACCAACCCTAGTATATATATAAAGGAGAACAAGGTCTCTTCTTCTTAAGCCACCTCATCAAGAGGTATTTTAAAATTTTGACACATAAGCATAATTTGTTTTAATTATTTAATTATCCTAAAATTTTCAATTTCTTATCATTTTAACCAAATCAATTAACAAAGCGTATAATGATCCATATATATATTTAAATCAATATTTTATTTTTATTTCAACTAAAACTGTCGACATCAATCTTTTTGTTAATTTCTAATAATTTAGTAAACTACATAATATAATATAAAAACTCAAATTTCAAAAAAAAAGATAATAGCAACAAGTTTATAAGAACAAAAAATGAGAAAACTCCTTTTATGCTATTGCTTTTTAGCGTTTCATCGAACTCATGTCAACGAATATATATATAAAAGTTAGTCTCACGATTGTTTTTTCCTATTTTAGACCACTAAATTTAGTCTTACAAAAAATAAATGATGGAAAATCATAACAAAAATCAATATGTGATCAAAATCTAGGTATATATAAAGAAGAACAAGGTCTCTTCTTCTTAAGCCACCTCATCAAGAGGTATTTTAAAAATTTGACACATAAGCATAATTTGTTTTAATTATTTAACTATCCTAAAATTTTCAATTTCTTACCATTTTAACCAAATCAATTAACAAAGCATATAATGATCCATATATATATTTAAATCAATATTTTATTTTTATTTCAACTAAAACTGTCGACATCAATCTTTTTGTTAATTTCTAATAATTTAGTAAACTACATAATATAATATAAAAACTCAAATTTCAAAAAAAAAAAGATAATAGCAACAAGTTTATAAGAACAAAAAATGAGAAAACTCCTTTTATGCTATTGCGTTTTAGCGTTTCATCGAACTCATGTCAAAGAATATATATATATAAAAGTTAGTCTCACGAATTGTTTTTTCCTATTTTAGACCACTAAATTTAGTTTTACAAAAAATAAATGATGGAAAATCATAACAAAAATCAATATGTGATCAAAATCTAGGTATATATAAAGGAGAACAAGGTCTCTTCTTCTTAAGCCACCTCATCAAGAGGTATTTTAAAATTTTGACACATAAGCATAATTATTTTTAATTATTTAATTATCCTAAAATTTTCAATTTCTTACCATTTTAACCAAATCAATTAACAAAGCATATAATGATCCATATATATATTTAAATCAATATTTTATTTTTATTTCAACTAAAACTGTCGACATCAATCTTTTTGTTAATATCTAATAATTTAGTAAACAACATAATATAATATAAAAACTCAAATTTCAAAAAAAAAAGATAATAGCAAGAAGTTTATAAGAAAAAAAAATGAGAAAACTCCTTTTATGATATTGCTTTTTAACGTTTCATCGAACTCATGTCAACGAATATATATATAAAAGTTAGTCTAACGAATTGTTTTTTCCTATTTTAGACCACTAAATTTAGTCTTACAAAAAATAAATGATGGAAAATCATAACAAAAATCAATATGTGATCAAAATCTAGGTATATATAAAGGAGAACAAAGTCTCTTCTTCTTAAGCCACCTCATCAAGAGGTATTTTAAAAATTTGACACAAAAGCATAATTTGTTTTAATTATTTAATTATCCTAAAATTTTCAATTTCTTACCATTTTAACCAATTTAATTAAAAAAACATATAATGATCCATATATATATCTAAATCAATATTTCATTTTTATTTCAACTAAAACTGTCGAAATCAATCTTTTTGTTAATTTCTAATAATTTAGTAAACTACATAATATAATATAAAAACTCAAATTTCAAAAAAAAAAGATAATAGCAACAAGTTTAGAAGAACAAAAACTGAGAAAACTCCTTTTATGCTATTGCTTTTTAGCGTTTCACCGAACCCATGTCAACGAATATATATATATAAAAGTTAGTCTCACAAATTTTTTTTTCCTATTTTAGACCACTAAATTTAGTCTTACAAAAAATAAATGATGGAAAATCATAACAAAAATCAATATGTGATCAAAATCTAGGTTTATAAGGAATCATGTAAAAAAAATAAAAAGAAACAAAATTAATTAAAATACATAGTGTAACTTGAGTTTGTTGAAAAGTTTAATCAATAAATAACAATCTAGTGAAAATTACATAATATAATGGAAAAACTTAAAATTTGAAGATTAAATATAAAAAATCATAAGAATAACAAAATAAAAATTTAAAATATTGTTTTTCACATTTCATCAAATCCATGACAACGAAAAATCATAATCTTATGGAATTTGTTTTCTTTTTCTTTGTCACCAAATTCAAACTTATAAAATTACAGAAATCAAAGTAATTGATAAAGTCACAACAAGGATTAATATATAAGAAAAAAAAGACTTTACAAATGAGTTTGAAAATTAAAAATAACAAGGTCCAACAAATAAAACAATAGTAATTTAATGAAATACATAATATAAGTTTAGTTTGGTGTAAATTTAGTAAAAATGATAAATTAGTAAAAATATAAATGTAGACATCAAGAAAAAATAAGAAAAACATTCATAAGAACACAAAAGAGAAAAATCCATTTATAATATATTTTTTCATATTTTATCATACAAAAGAAAATCTCACATGTATGTTTTCCTCCTTTGTGGTCACAAGCTAAAGCTTAAAGAAATAAAAATAAAAATGATGGCAAAGTATAACTAATGTCTAATACATAATCAAAAAAAAGTTAATAAAAAATTTAACAAATTAAATAATGAAAATAATATGCATATTACTATCACTAAGGCATTGGCAAACACTCATAAAGAAAACAAAATGACACTGTAACACCATTTCACGCAACTTGAAAAACACTCTAAAAAAGGTGGACACTATTTCACATGTATCATTATTTTTTGGAATAAGCGTCTTTAATGTTATGGAATCAACATTGATTCTAGCAAAACCTGCACAAAACTACTATATTTGTCAACCTACATTTCATTGACGATCTATCGACCAAAATAATTGCAAAAATACAGGATATCTCTCGAGTGGTAACTAGAAAGATAATTACATTCGAGAAATAGAAGAATATTTTCAAAACAACAATGATATATGAATACAACATTTCTACAACACCAAAAGGGTTGTATGAAAATAGCATTTCCTATACGGCATAATGATATTATAAAAGAGATAGTTTGAGATCGGTAAGTATACTTGGTAACGTTTGAATGGAACTAAGTAAAGCATAAGTGGACCAATGATCGAAATGTATCAAGAAGGCGCTTCATAAGGTTAGAGTAACTAGATTACCATGTTAGTTAACAACTTATTAGAATAAAAAACAACAATTACATGACGACGCAACAATGGCAGTAACCTTAGCAACATGGAAAACAATTATAGCACCTGCTACTAATATAAATAAATGAAAAATTATTTTCAGAATTTAAGAAATAAATGTAAGATTACTATGTTCAATTACTTATGGAATTTTTTTTTAAAATACAAATGATTTCAAATTTAAATATTATTGTCATATGATTGCAACAATAGAAATTCAAATAAATAGTTGTAAAGTCCGGATGGATGATGCAATACATAACAAACCGACAAAGAACATATAAGGGTAGACATCACTGAATGGCACAAAAGAAATAAAATAGTTACATCGTCTAAAAAAATGTCACCAAATATAACAATTCTGATATTATGCAATTTTAGTCAATTGTAGCGACTTAGACTATCAATATTTTCAGATTCTATATACAAAAATATCATGAGAATAGTGATTTTAAAAAACAAATAATCAATTCTTTAAATTTAAAAACAAATATCATTTGAAACTTAAAGAAAAAAAAATTCCCGCGTGAAGCGCGGGTTAACCCCTAGTATGTAATAAAACTATACTTATAGTGAGATATTTGCAATTTGAAAAACATATGCATTTTAATTCGAATGATTCCACAATTTGAGCTGGCCATCCTCTCTCACTTGCAATATATTTTAAGTTTACTCTATAAGCTCAAAGATTAGTCCATGAGAGAACATGCCTTTTTCTCCTAGACCTCCTTTATTATCATCATTACCATCAATAATCTTTTTTTTTCCATTTCAAAGCCAAGATAATCAGAGGTCTCGTGATAAACAAAGGAAAAAGCCTCAGATAAGAACATAGCAGAGAAGAAGATGTATCAAGACCACATCCCGTTGGTGTTTTCTTATTCCCTTATTGTTTAGATGATTTCTTCTTCCTTTATTGAAAACTTTGTCGTTTGTTACAACAGTATCTCAGGCCAAGGTACTGTCTGCATACTCCATTGCCTTTTGCTTAACGTACCCAACTCTGTCCTCATCAGTCATCACCACCATATTTCTCATATTCCAAAAACTTCTTGAATAAAAACTGAGAATAGAAAGCACAAAGGATTTTAAAAACATTTTTAAGTAAGTCAAATGCAGTTTATACAAAAAAACACTGCTAATCATGCTACCAAGTTTTCCCATTCTTTTCAAACAGAAAGTAGGAGCTCCTATAACATTATTACCAGTTTATAAACCGAGTAAATGAACGCGAGACATGAACAAGTTAACTGAGATTGAACTCCCGATCCGATAAAACTAGTAAGAAACAAAGAAACATTATGAGGAAATTTGTTAGCTTTCATTTGTTCCAACGTCAGTTTGAGTGAGACAAACAATGGCTTCTACGTTGATATAGTGATCAAATGGAATGGGAACTACCTGGTCCAGATTAGTGGGAAGAACCTTAGCACTGGTTTTCAATTCTCTTCTCGGCAGACGCGCCTGAAGTGTTGATATTAAAGAACCAAGAGATCAAAAAACTTCTATTCTAGCAAAAGGAAGATAAGAACAAAGAACCGGAGCAAGAAAAAATCAGAATCCTCTTCGCGGAAACACAACAAACTGATAGACTTGTAGCCGGTATGATCCGAGATAAGAACAAATTCATTGTTGGTGTTGCTAACTGTAAAGACCGAGGTACCAGCTAGAGCTGTGGCGACGAACATAAGATGGATTCAAAGTAGTCAAGGTTCCAGCGGAAAGCTTGTAAGACTGCAAGAAGGATTCGAACAGTGAAGGAGAGGAATGGCAAATGGTTAGGGTTTCGTGGAAACTTTTGATGTCTTCGAAATCCACGCAAAAAAGCTGAGATTTGTTTCCTCTTGTTTTTATTAAAAAGTACATCAAAATCTATTAAAAATAATTCTAATGAAATCTATTGAAAAATGAATAACAAGTGAATTTTTTTTTTTCAAATTCCATTTGACAAATCCTTAATCCAATAACATTGGATTTTAGTTGACTTTTTCCAAATCCACAATTGAATAACATTGGATTTTACTTCAGATTCAAATTCCATCAAAGTCCATTAAATTACCAAATTCAATAACACCCCCTAAATGTGTTCGCCAATTTTGGTATTTGTTGCTACATGGCTTTCCTAAAGTAATGGAAATGTTCACAGAGGATTTAAAACTTGTCACATCAGCAAGTGCCAGTCACAAACACGATTTAAGTACGAGAAATTGGTAGAAATATCACAAATTAAAGTACTATTTTAAAAAATACTACTAATAAAAGAATATACTAACATTTGGGGTTGAGTTTATAAATGTCCTATTTACATGAGTGGCATGACATTATAATTACCTAATATTATAATTATTGAACCTTGACATTACAGTTTCTATTAGAGTAACTACAAATGCTTTTATGACACTCCGACAATTTTTCACTTGTATTAAAACCATAGATCTTTGTAATCTCTTTGTCTTTATATTCTGATCTTCATATAAGATAAGAAACATATCTTTATGTAGCTCGATCACGTTTATCGAACTCTTATTTATACAGTCAAAAACAAAAAATTAATATTTATCCCTTTTGAGCATGACGATGCATTTATCAGTATTAAATTTTCAATAGACCTTGAGATATATATATATCTCGTTATATAGGAGAGACGAATAAAGTTCATCTTTTTCCATCAATGTCTTTACAAACTTCATGGATCACATAATCAATACTTTTATAATCACCAATGACGTTTGACAAAGTTGAAGTGAACTAATCATAATGAATCATGATAAACTATGGTCTATAGACTATATTTCATACTCATAATGAGAAACTCTCATAACACTCATATAACAATCTTGTAAAGTCCGCATAGCGCGTCAATTTGAGATTGTGTTATCCAATACATAACTATTTTACTGACTTTAAAACAATATAATAAATGACTTCATGAAACTTAGTAAGCAATCATCTCACATACTATTCATTCACGGTTATTAATAGCCTAAATTAACAACCTTGACTATGGACTTCAATAACTTATGTCATATTTCACTTATAAGATTTCATGATCAAATCAGGTACTTGATGACGTATATGAATGATATAAATTATTTTGAGCTATTATTTAATTATCTAATAATAAAATAAATATGAAAAAATTATTCATTTGAAAATATAACTAAATGTATGTAATTGTGAACAATATATCATAAAGAAAAATATCCCGCTCGAATCAAGATCACATCTTAAAAAAAACTAAATGTTTATAGAAGCAGTGTGACTCTCAAGCTTAGACCTAGAAGAGATGTTGTCAATGAACATAGTAACAATGTTTTGAGTCTGGTCCATGTTGTATATAGGATTTCCGATTGTTGATGTTAAAGGACGATTATGAAACAATTCCTTTTGGTTGATGCTGACGGGTATAAGAGTTATGAAGAAAAACAATGTTTGGATTCTTAGTGTTTAGGATTGTATAAAGATCGAAGAAGCAAATTATTCATGTGATAATTTTGGTGAATCAATGAAGTTTGAATCTTTGAAACCAATTAACTGATGATTTGTTCACAATGAAATTTCGATCTCTTTTCATATAATGTGTATTATATAATAAAATTTATTGTCATTTTTGAATTATAGGCTTTTCTTATTATATGATAAATTTACTGTTCTTTCTAATATATTTTCTTTTCAAGTCTCTCTTTGACTAGTTTACTTAAAATTTATTTATCGGTGCGGTTGTAGTTGAATTTTTGTTAATAAGCTACTAGTTACCATTATAATTCTTTTATCAAAAAAATAATATATATATTGTGTTGAGAATATAAAGTGAAAAATGTAAAAAATAGATAATAATAATAATTATATATATATATATATTGTGATGGGAATAGAAGGTAAGAGAGGTGGAGCGAGTTTTTGTGTGAGAGCATCTCCAATAGTGCATCAAAATGAGCGAAAACATCAAAAAAATGAGAGAAATCTCTCTCAAATAGTACATCAATTTGAGGGAAACATGAGAATGTGAAAAGTGTTACATCAAATTTGAGAAAATACTATTCACTAACTCAATTTGATGTTAGATTTTTTAATTTGTATAATAATCCCTAGATTTTTAAGAAGAGTTTATTTTATGCATAGACATAATATTTACACAAAATGTTACTTTTAAAATTTCTATCTAATATGTATGTACTCATTAAGCTTTTAAAACATAATTATAAAAATAAAAATACACAACTAATATAAAATTAAAAAAACACATACAAACTTAACACAACATGGAACATGTGTTGATTGATTATTTGTGCGAAAATATAGTAATAATATTTTTTAATAAAAAAATACTATTGTTTTGTATGTGGTTATTTAAATTTATTCAATATAATAAATAGTTTATTTGCATAAAGTTAATTTTACTAACATAAGTAAATATAATTTTAAATAGTATCAAATATTGGGTACTATTAATAATAAATAAAAGTTTAGAAATAACTAAATTAAGATTTGAGTGAGGAAATGAGGTAAACCATTGGAGTAAATAACAAACTCATTATGAGGGAGAAAATGAGGTAAACCGTTGGATAGGTTTGAGTGGGAAATAAAACGAGAGAGAGAGAGAGAGAGAGAGAGAGAGAGAGAGAGAGAGAGAGAGAGAGAGAGAGAGAGAGAGAGAGAGAGAGAGAGAGAGAGAGAGAGAGAGAGAGAGAGAGAGAGAGAGATATGTGACTTGCTTTTTATATTCTTGATGTCTGATTTAGACATTAGCTTAGATGATGAAGCAATACTACTTGGAGGAAGAATACATATGCCATATCAAATGGATTATCATTCATAATATTTTTCCTTGGTTATTCAATTTGTATTACGTATTGCCTTGTTAAAAACTTTTTCATGGAAAAATCCGAAGGGATAAAAACTATAATTAGGGAAAAAGAGAACATTGACATATTCTTCCTGTGAGTATAATGGACATAACATTTTCTTCACAGGTCACGCAAATGCCACATTTTGATACCGTAGACATGTTTTTGATATGTTGTAGTGAGAAGAACCTTTGTTAACAAGTGAGCAGGATTGTCGCATGACCGAACATACTCAATGTTCACTTCTTGATTTTTCTCGAGTTCTTGTATGCATGAGAAAAACTGTGGAGGGATGTGCTTTATTCTATCGCTCTTTATATAACCTTCTTTGAGTAGAGCGACACAAGCCGAATTATCTTCAAATACTCCCCTCGGCCTTTTCTTGTTAACTATTCCGCTTGATTCTTGTATATGATGACTCATTGATCTAAGCCACACACATTCTCGATATGCTTTGTGAAGCGCTATAGTTTCAGCATGATTCTAAGAAATTGCAACCAGAGTTTGTGTCTGGGAATGACAAGAGATCTCGGTTCCACAATTGCAAAATCATAGCCGGTTTGGGACCGAGCTTTATAAGGAACTGATAAGTATCATGCATCTGCAAAACCAACCATACCAAACTCAGATTTTCTAGAATAAATGAACCTTAAGTCAATTGTACCTTGAAGATAATGAAATATATACTTTATTTTGTTCCAATGCATGCGAGTAGGAGAAAAACTATATCTTGCAAGTAAGTTAGTAGCAAAAGCAATATCCTGTCTAGTATAATTCAAAAGATATAAAAGCCCACGATAGTACTCATACAAGGTACTTCAAGACCTAATATTTCTTCGCTATCTTCACATGGCTTAAGAAGATCTTTTTCAATATCGAGAGTTATATTAATCATTGAAGTACTCAAATGAGTCAATTTATGTATATAAAAGCGTTTCAATATCTTTTTTGTATAGTTTGATTGACGCACAAATATTCTTTCTAGGAAATGCTCTATCTGGAGCCCAAGACAAAACTTTGTTTTTTCAAGATCTTTCATTTCGAACTCTTTTTTCATATGAGTTCGTGCATCATCAACCTCATTTTGAGTTCTGATAATGTTCAGGTCATCTACATATACAACAATGATCATGAAGCCAGATGACTATTTGTTAACAAAAAACGCATGAACATATCGCATTATTCACGTATCTTTTTCTCAACAGATATTCACCTAAGTGACTGTACAACATGCGCCCAAATTTCTTTAATTAGAGGTGGGGAAAAAAAACAAACCGACCCAACCAACTCAAACCGACCCAAACCAAACCGAAACATATGTTTAAACCATTTGGTTCAACATTTTATCAACCCAAATGGCTTCTTTTTGGTTTTAAGCCGGACCAAACCAAAAAATCAAAGTGTTTTTAATAAGATTAATTAAATATATTAATAATATCAAAATTTGATATATTTAACCATTTAATATAAACAACTAAGCATAATTTTATATATTTTATTTTTATAAACATTAAATAAAAACTAAAATAAAAATATGAATCTCATACATTAAGATGAAAAACAAAAAAATTACTTATGCTATCTATATTGATTTTGGAGAAAATAATATTCAATTATTGTAATATATCTTCTATATTTTTCTTGTGATGTTTTGTTTTACGTTTAAATTTGAAGAAAATAGTGATTTAGTGTCAAATGATGATTTGTTATGTTTTTATAAATTATATATTTGTAACTCAACTAAAACAAAACTAAAATATTAATTCAACTGAACTGAATAAATACAAACAAAACCAAATTAAACTGAACCAAACACAAACCAAACCGAACACTAACTGAACCAAACACAAACCAAACCGTAATAAAATCGAACCAAGCCAAACACAAAACAAACCATACTCATTTGGTTAACTTTGGTTAAAGTTTTCTTATACCCAAATAAACCAAACCAAACCAAACCAAACCTATAATTAAACAGAAATGCCCACCCATAGCTTTAATCCATATAGTGATCGATGTAACTTCACTGAAAAAATCTCCCTGAATTTTGTTTTCAATGTTTATGGCATTTTCAATTCTTCAGGAATTTTCATATAAATATCATTATCCATTGGTTCATATAAATATGCCGTCACAATATCCATGAGATATATTTCAAGATTTTTAGACACTGCTAGGCTAATCAAAAATCTTAATGTAATTGCATTTGTTATCGAGGAATATGTTTCCTCGAAATCATTTCCTGGTCTCTGAGAAAAATCTTGGGCAACGAGTCGGTTTTATATCGTGTTACGTGATCTTCTCATTTACCTTTCTCATGAATACCTTCATGTACCCAAGTGGATTCACATTCCAGGTTTTATGACTATAGGTCCAAAGTGTCTTTTCAGACATTCTAAAATGGCCCTTGGATTTGATCATCATTTTCATTCTTTAACATCTTTTTATCTTATTTCTGATCCATATTTTTTCATCTCGAACATAATTAATGGAAATCTCATATTTTTTTCCCTTCTCATCATCTAGATTATTATCTTTATTTGGTTCTTCTTTAACCTTTTCACTTATGTCTTCTTCTTGACATTTTCCAGTAACATGTTCTTTTGGATCTTTTTTACTTTGGTCACCAAATTTCTTTGGGGAAATTGCCAAAAAGGGACAAAATAACTACTCTATTGTCCCCTTAGAACAAAATCAATTTTTGGCATGTTTGGACCTTCACTACCCTTTTTGTCTTTGAAAATTCATATTATTTATTTTACAAGGTAAAAAATTATGGAAAATAGTAAACTTGATGTAGATAAGCATGTTCATATAAGAAAAATATTTTTGTTTATAAAATATCTTTAAATTGTAAATTTAAAAATGGAGTAAATGTGTTAGTATCTACGATCTACCATCTACGGAGATGTAGAATATGTAATCTAACATAAAGACAGCGTTCTAAACGGCTTAGGATGCGTAATATATCAAAAACATATATAACTACGAACTCAGAATATATAATCTACCGAAGTCTCTGTAATCTACGGTTTTGGTTGACTGTAAGTCGTAGAGATAAACATTTATCTAGCTCGGTAGGAAGTGGATTCTTGACATTGTTTTTCTATCTACAATCGTCGTATACCATATCCTAGTTCTTCGTCTACCTTCTAAAGTGGTAGAATGTAAGTTCTGGAAAAAATATAAACAAGATCCGAAAATCTAGCCAAAAACGGTTATGTAATATTCTGTAAATCTTTTTAATATTTTAATTTCCTTTTTTAAGTTTTCTTCCAAAAAAAAATTGAAAACCTCCTCTTCTCACACGATTTAGGGATTCATCGTGTGTGTTTTTCATCTTTTCTTCTTCTTTCAATTCTCTTTGCCACAAAAAATATGAAGATTCACATCTACGCTTCATGTGGTTTGTGGAAATCGTCAATACACAGTGGATGGGAGTTTCTTGTCGATAAAGCAAAAGGAGGGAGGTTACTTACTTTGGACACAAGTTTAAGCTTCGAAAACGTAAAGTTTATGGTGTGTGAAGACTTCGAAATTGATGTAAACATGGTCAATATGGAGCTCAGTTACTTGCCTTCCGATTTGATCAATAGCATTGACTCGCCTCCGGTCTTCATCACCAATGATCGGCAAATTATAAAATTTCTTAGTTATGTGAAGAAGAAAGCTTCGACGCGGTTGTGTGCGAGTATTCAATCTAAGGTGGAGAAAAACAATAGCAGAGGCGATTTTGACTTGAATGAAGAAGCGGCTGACTCTAACAGCGACGAAGAGCCTATGGATATTGACGATTCAGTTGATATGGATTTTGAAGAAGATGTTGATGTAGATGACATCGATCACGACAACAAGTGGGAAATAGAGAAGAGCAACAGAGATGGTGTTCGCTTTTGTTTGGCGGATGTCGCGAAGAAGGATCAACATTTTAGTTCCAAAACACTTTTGAAGGCAGCATTCGAAATATGTGCTATGAAACATAATTTCGACTATAAGGTTGTGAAATCGGATAAAAAAGTGTGGTACATTCGTTGCTCAGATGATGATTGCAGCTGGCGCATTCGAGCAGAGGGTTTAATAGGTTCATCGTATTTCATCATCAAAAAGTATGTACCTGATCATTCATGTGCACCATCGAGAAGGGACGGTTCTGTTCGTTCAGCTTCAACCAAAACTGTCGGTACTCTGATTATGCATAAGTTTGAGACTTCTAAAGAAGGCCCGAAATCCAATGATATAATCGAGTATATGCGTAACGATCATGGAGTTGAGATATCGTATTCTTTGGCGTGGGATGCAAGGGAATTTGCAATCAACGCAGTGAAAGGTATTCCCGAGAAAGGTTATGATAAAATTCCCAAATACTTGCACATGATGAAGGAAGCTAATCCAGGGTCACACACGGCTTATGAAACGGATTCGAAAGGGAGATTCAAATTTATGTTCATCTCGTTTGGTCAGAGTCTACGCGGTTTCTATGATGCAATTCGGAAAGTCATTGTCGTGGATGGGACGTTTTTGAAGAGCAAATACAAAGGTGTATTGCTGGTTGCTACTGCATTAGATGGAAACTCGAATTTATATCCTATTGCATTCGGAGTTGTCGACTCAGAGAACGACCTTGCTTGGGATTGGTTTATGAGACAACTTAATGTGGTTATTGCTGACGACGATAGATTATCTTTTGTGTCTGATAGGTGTACCTCAATTAATAAAGCTATTGAGGCAGTATACCCGCAATCTCATCATGGAATTTGAATTCATCACTTGCTGAATAATGTTGTAACAAATACCGGTGGGAAAGGTGTGGCTGGTTTGGTTGCAAAGGCATCTAAAGCTTATCGAGCTGCTGATTTTCGTAAGATATTCGCTGCTGTTTACTCTATTAATCCTGACACTGGAACTTATCTCATACTAGCCGATGTCAGGAAGTGGGCTCGTTGTGAATTTCCTGGATACATGTATGATATTAGGACTACAAACCCAGCGGAGTCAATAAATTCTGCTTTGAGAACGCCTAGAGAGTTTCCAATAATACCTTTATTGGACAGCATTAGGGAAATGATGACTCGGTGGTTTTTCAATCGTAGAAATCTAAGTTCTAAGCACTCCAAGCCACTGACCATTTCTGTTGAGAAGAAGATTGATAGACGGATTGAGAAAGGTAAAAGGTTTAAGGTCTTCCCGGTTAGCGATGAGAGGTTTTTGGTTCGGGGTGATGTTATTAACTACATGGTTGACTTGGTCAGACGCACATGTACTTGTGGGAAATTTGATCTGATGAAAATCCCTTGCAGACACGCCATAAAAGCCGGATTCAGTGTTGGAAGAAGACCACACACTCTCACTGATGACATGTACACTACGGCGACATGAAACTCGGCTTATGCAGAAAGCATAAATCCTATTTCTGTCCCTGAAGATGCATGGATTGTTCCTCCTGATGTGGAACAGTCAAAAGTACTTGCAAGCATCATACGTCTACATGTATTGTTGATCTTATCAATTCGGAGCTCAACTCCTTCTTCACAAATCCGCTTTGGAAACTGGTAAGGCATTACTACAAAACAGGAAATGATACTTGAACTCGTTAGCCACACGTTTAAGAAAGTCCAGAAATGGTCAGAATACAAAGCATAACCATCTCACATTTACCAGTATATTAGACACGACAAAGAAACAAAATCAGTGTCTAAGGTCTCCACCAAAACCAAATTGAGTAATGTCTAAATTAGAGTCTCAGTGACTTCTATAATGATCGACTTTACATTGTGAAATTGTCAATAAAATAATCACAAAAATTTGAATAACAAATCTCAACCCAAACAAGATATAAAATCAAACTCTTTTAGATGTCGAACTCATTAGATTTTTGAATTCAAACCATAGTAGTACATACTCGACAAAGAAAGAAAATCTACTTTCAAACCAAGTCAACAACAAACTACAATCAACTCAACCACAAACAAAAATCAACTCAACTACAAACAAAAATCAAAACGAAAAACGTGAATCGATTTGTGTTATAAACAATTCAAACTCTTTCTACTACATGCACATAAACAAAAACGAAAACAATTGAAAAATTGTAAAGGGGATTTCGAAACCCTAACCTTCGAGTTTTGGGAATCGAGATGAAAGAAGAGGAAACAAAGAAGATTGCGTAGGTAATCGTCCCTTCTTGACCGAGAAACAGCTATATCGGAGGTTAGAGAACTCCGACAACGATGACGGGGAGATGTGATGACTGCTTCAAACCGAAAGTAAAGAGGAAAGGACGACGACGAGGAGATGTGATGCCTGCTTCGAACTCTCCGGCAAAACGGAAACGACCGTGAGCCGGTGATATCGCCTCCTTCTTCTCCGTCGGGAGCAACGGTTTTGTTTTCTTCTTTTAATTAAAGCAGCTGAAGGTGTCTAAATGGGGTATTGACCGTGAGCCTTTTGGCAATCGCCTCCCCTTTGATAATGTTAAAATTTTAATTAAAAAACATTTACAAAATAATTAACATTTTAATTAGGAAAAGTTCAATAGAATAAGGACAAAATGGGGTATTCATTATTGTTTGTACTATAGGGACAAAGATCCTAAATTTTGTTCTAAGGGGACAATAGAGTAGTTATTTTGTCCCTTTTTGGCAATTTTCCCAATTTCTTTTTCCTTCAGGAATTTATATTTAAAACCCGCTGGTCTCCCCCTATTTAACTGAATCCGATGTTCATTTATTTTATTACAATCATTTTTTTCTTTAGAAACAACAACTCTCTATGAAATATTTTCAGCATGCATATATGATTTCATCACCCTTCTTGTATTTGTGAACGCATCTGGTCACTTGTTTTTCAAATTTTGTAAATGCATAACTATTTGAACTTATAACTCTCGTTGATCCGTTGGGGGATCAAGGTGTAAAAATGATGGTGTACACCATGTAATCTTTTATAGGAATATCTCTAATTCTTCCCCTTAACGCTGGAAATTCATTCTCATTAAAATGGCTTTCGTCAAACCGTCCAGTAAGCATATCACGAGTTAACGGTTCAAGATACTTTATTATACTTGGTTATGTATAACCCATATATATTTCCAATCTACTTTGTGGGTGTATTTTTGTTCTTTGTAGCGGAGCTATGAGAACATAGACCACACCGCACATCCAAAGATACATAGATGAGATATATTTGGCTCCTGGCCACATGGGAATTGTAATGGGGAATACTTATGATATGCACTTAGTCTTAGCCAAATCAGTGCATCCGCATGCAATATATAACATGACCCCATATTGAAATTGGGAGCTTTGTTCTCAATATTTACGGTCATGCAATCAACTGTAACCATTTAAATCAATGACTTGATCATGCTATTTTGTGTATGAACATGGAGAACTGGATGCTCTATTTTAATCCCAATTGACATACAATAATCATTAAATGCTTACGATGTAAACTCACCAGCACTATCATATTTTACTTTTATAATGACATACTCAGAGAAATGCATTCTACAACTAATTATTTGGTCAATGAATTTTGCGAAAGCTGCATTTCTTGTCATCAAACTCGGGTTTTCTAGAATAAATTACCCTCAAGTCAATTGTCTTTGAAGAGAACGAAATATATATATTATTTTGTTCTAATGTCTGCGAATAGGATAAAAACTATATCTTGCAAGTAAGTGAGTAACAAAAGTACTATCAGCCCTAGTACAATTCGTAAGATATAAAAGCCCACTGATATCATTCATATAAGGTACTTCATGACCTAATATTTTTTTCGCTATCTTCACAGGGACTAAAAATATCTTTCTCAATATCCATAGATCTATTAATCTTTGGAGTATTCAAAGGAGTCGTTTTATCTATATAAAAGCATGTTAATATCCTTTTCGTATAATTTGGTTGATGCACAAATATTCTTTCTAGGAAATTCTCTATCTGGAGCCCAAGACAAAAAAAATTCTTTTCGAGATCTTTCATTTCAAATTCTTCTTTCATATGAGTTCATACATCATCAACCTTCATTTTCGTTCCAATAATGTTTACGTCATCTACATATACAACAATAATGACGAAGCGAGATGATGATTTCGTAGCAAAAAAAAAACGCATGAACATATCCCATTCACATATTCTTTTCTCAATAAATATTCACTTATAAGACTGTACCACATGCGCCGAGATTGCTTAAATCCGTATAATGATCATTGTAACTTGACTGAACAAATCTCTCTGAATTTTGTTTTCAATGCTTATGGCGTTTTCAATCCTTCATTGATTTTCATATAAATATCATTATCCAATGATCCTTATAAATATGTTGCCAAAACATTCATGAGATTCATTTCAAGATTTTTAGATGTTGTTAGGCTCATCAAAAGTCTAAATGTAATTGCATGCATTACCGAGGAATATGTTTTTTCAAAATCCATTCCTCCCGGTCTCTGAGAAAAACCTTGGGCAACGAGTCCAACTTTATATCGTGTTACCTATTTCTTCTCATTTACCTTTCTCAAGAATACCCACTTGTACCCAACTAGATTTACATTCTCAGGTTTTATGACCATAGGTCCAAAGACATTCATTTTGTTCAGGGAGAGTAACTCATTTTATATGACCATCTTTCACTCCCCCTAGTCATGTATATTATTATATTCTAAAATGGACCTTGAATCTAGATCATAATTTCGTGATCGATCTCTTTGACACAAAAAGAGAACATATAACATTTCTATCTTATTTATGATCCATAACTTTTCATCTCGGGCGTACTTGATGGAAATCTAGTACTGTTATGTTTTCTTCTTGTCATCTTGATCATTATGTTTATTTGGTTCTTCTTGAACCTTTTAACTTATGTCTTCTTCCAAATATTTTTCTTTAACAGATTCTTCTGGATATTTTTTTACTTTGGTCACCCAATTTCTTTTTCTTTCAGGTATTTTATCTTTTGAACCCGCTAGTCTCCCTCTCTTTAACTAAACTCGAGGTTCATTTATTTTATTACCATCAGTTTGTTCTTCAGGAACAACACCTCTCAATGGGACATTTTTCAGCGGTTATGTATGATTTTGTCACCCTTCTTTTATTTGTGAACACATCTAGTAACTGATTTATCAAATTTTGTAAATCTAAAATTTTCTAAACTTCCAGCTCTCGTTGATCCATTAGAGGATCAAAGTGTAACAACGATGGTATACACAATGTAATCTTTTTGGGAATTTCTCGAATTCCTCCCTTGTTGCTGGAAATTCTTTCTTATTCAAATCGCAATCAGCAAACAATACCATAAGCATATCACCAGTTAGCGGTTCAAGAATTTTTATCATACTTCGTGACATATGGCCCACATATATTCTAGTCTCCTTTGTGGGCCCATTTTGTTCTTTGTTGCGGATCTATCGGGACATAAACCGTACACCCAAAGACACGAAGATGAAATATATTTGGCTCATGACTAGATGCCAATTGTAATGTGGAGTACTTATGATATGTACTTGATCTTAACTGAATCAGTGCATCCACATGCAATATAGCATGACCCCGTATTATAATTGAGAGCTTTGTTCTCAGTTTTAACGGTCTTGCAATCAACTACATCTGTTTAATCAATAACTCGACCATGGCATTTTATGTATGAACATGGAGAAGTGAATGCTCTATTTCAATTCCCATTGACATACAATGATCATTAAAGGCTTGCAATGTAAATTCATCAGCATTATCAAGCCTACTTTTTAATGGCATACTCAGAGAACTGTTTTCTCAACCTTATTATTTGGGCAATGAATTTTGTGAAAGCCGCATTTCTTGTCGTCAAAAGACAGACATTTGACTATCTACTAGATAAGTTAATCAATACCATGAAATACTAATACTGCATGCACTGTGGGTGGATTGGTCCACATATATCACCATGAATTCTTTCGAAAAATATTGTGATTCAATTCAAACTTTTGATGGTGATGACCGAGTTATAAGTTTACCTTGAGAACATGTTACATGTAAACTTGCCCATTTGTAAATTTCTTTAGTTTTTCAATGGATAACCATTTGAATTTCGCACTATTTTTTTCATTATGACTGAACCAGGATGTCCTAGCTTTTCATGTCTGGTTTTAAATGTAGTAGTGAACTTCAGGTTTAACGTGGTATAAGACTCAGTAATGGTTTTTTGTACAATATAATTCAAAGGATAACATTCTTAACTCTTCGAATATATGTTTTCTCTTGGATTTAATGAAAGATATTTAATGTCATCTTTACTCATTATCACAATAAGACATCGATTTCTCCAGATATCCTTAAAACTAATAAATTTCAATAAAATTTGGGAGAATATAATGCATCACTTATTTTAAATTTCGTTCCTATTGCCATTGAAGAAATGACTCTTCCATAGTCCATAATAGTCTTTGCACTACCATATATTATACGCACGCTTCTAGTGTAATCTTTATTTTGAGAATGGAAAAATATTTCTTATCGTTAATCATCGTGTGCATTGACGCACTATCTGCCAAACATATATCTCCATCCTCAGTCTCAAAGTCTGTCATTTTCTAAACTTAAAATATTCCTAAAATATGCATTAATATAAAACATTAAACATAAAAATCATATCTATTTTACAACAAAAGATTTACACAATATAATACATTGAACACTATCTTCTTCAATAAGATAACCATTATATAACATCAATATTATCACTCATCGATATTTTTTGGATCTACCAGAAAATCTGACATGTCGAGATGTGTATCATCGTTTACACCATGGAAAGATGGCCATGGTTCATCATAGATAAAGTTTGTCTCGTTTTTTTTCTCTTTTGCTTTTTGGAATTCTCGATATAGATTGGTTAAATGTTTTGACGTATGAAAAACACGTACCCAATCACCTTTCATGCTGCATCTGTAGCGAATTTTTTTGTTTGCTTTTTATCATCTCTGTCACTTTCATTTATGTTGAAGCCTTTTTTTCTTTCTTTCATCATAGGGAAAAAATCTCCTTCCTCGTCCTCTTCCACGAACATGATAACAGTTTCAACCACGTCCTCTCCAATCATTATAATTGGATGGTGCAACCTTTGCTTCAGAGAATGGAAAAAATCCAGTGGGACGAGCACGATGGTTTACGTCACGAGTTGATTATTCTACTCCACTATAAGGAGGATTTGCATCAACTCTGAAAAATGGGTATACCCATTCGCCCGGTACTATTGATGCATGACTACATTTTCAGGATGGAATATTGAGAGAGTTTTCTCAATCATATCATAATCACTTATTTTTTCTCTCCACATAACATCATCATTGATGTAATTCCAAACCTAGCAATATTATATCCACTAACACTTTTGTAGTTCTGGAACCGGAGATAGATCCACTCTTATTTGACTTTCAGTAAGATTACATATTTCTGGTGATGAAATCTCTTTTTTAATGATTTCCAAAGATTTGCATGATCCTCTTTTATAATATGTTCATCTTTTAAACACTCTTGTATGTAGTGTCGTAAAAATATTACGGCTTTTGCTTTTTTCTCATCTAACACTATTTTCAAATTTCCTCTCAGTTGCATTTTTGTACCAACTGCCTAAGTCATATAATTATTTCTAGTAGTATCTAGGGCAGTTATCCGAGCTTTGTCAAATTCTATATGATAATTGTATTCATAGAACAATAATATAAAATATAATAATGACCAGAATTTTAATGCATAAATTAAGAGTATAAATAAAGGCACAACTTAAATACATAAATCTAAAGAAAAAACTTAAATCGAAGGCAAAGCATACCACATGATCCGAGGAGGCATAGTCTACCATATTGATCATTTTTTATTCAAGGAGGTAAAGCCTTCTATGTGATCCAAGGAGACTTAGTTTATCATATTGACCATTTTTTTAATTCACAAAGGCAAAGCCTATCACTTGTTCATCTGATCGTGAAATCATAGCCTATCATAACGATCAGTCGTGAAAGTCAACACATATCATCTCAAAAAAGAAATGGAGAAGGAAAAACGTTCACTCCCGAGCATTAATAATTAGAATAATTAAATCTATTGAAAGACATAAATTAAACCTCACCCTGCTGGTATGGAAACAAAACCTTTGTGCTAATAACATGTTGAGATATAAAGTGAGAAAATGTAAAACTTTGATAATAATAATTATTATATATGTTTTTTTTATGGGAACAAAACTTATAAGAGGTGGAGATAATTTTTGTGTATAAGTAGGAAATAGCACGGGAAAAAGAGAGAGATGTGACTTGCTTTCTATATGATTTTACAAATGACATGAAACTATTTATAGGAGAAGAAATTCAGTTGATTTATAACCAACAAGAAAAGGAAAAAAAATATAATTTAGACATTTGTATAGATGATGTAGCAAAGACCACTTGGAGAAAATAACATATGTCCTATTTATCATGGGAGAACTGCTTAAAATCCTCTGTAAATATATAAACCCTATTTAATCCCTTCTAGACTACACACCTCTTCACTAAACACCCCAAAATATAAATTCTCTTCATATAACCTCCTAATCTTTTTTGTCTACTCAATTCCCCCTCTCTAATTAAAATTTTAAAATTGAATGTATTCTTCTAAAACGCGATTTCCGAAAAGTGTTTGCCCACCCAGACAATCTGAAAATTTTGACCCGACCCTATTGCTTAAAAGTAAACCAAATCCAATTGTGGGAGTAAGTATCACTCACACACTTTGATACTTTTCGTGTGAAAATTGTTTCTTTTTCTCGAGAAAGATTGAGAATGTACTCCTTACAATGACGCCAAGAGCAGTATCAGCAGTGATCAAACAAGGTTCATCGCTTATCATTCTGTTTCTTATCTCGGTCAAGAACCTGATGATTCGTAATTTCTCCTTTGTGGATGGTTATTCTCCCTTTGAGTATACTATGTTTCGCTGAAATTGCTCCTCTTAGCGTTGATACATCTTCTCTGCAACGGCTCAGACTTTCTGAAATTACTCCTCAGATTCTCCGTCATCTCCCCGAAATGGTTTGATTCACACTAATCTGACCATTTCAGATATGATTTAAGTGGAGCACAAACACAAGCGATGTTTACGACAGCAACCTCGGCGCAGTGACATTAAGCTGACTGTGATAGAAAAATACAGTTACAATGTCACAATGGATATTCACAGGATTGTCTTGTCGAAGAAGAGTGGATTTTCATGGAGAAGATGCATCTTGAAGAGAGAAAGGGTGGTCTCGTGTGGTGGTGAGTGTGATGTTGTCATCAAAATCTTGGGTTTACTCAAGATAAGTGAGAGTAACGATGTTCTTCCTTTGATGTTGTGATGAGTTTAAGGTGTGAATCTCTTAATCTTTTCAAGATTCTTTTACAACTGAGACAAGAAGGAGAAAACATAGTGTATAAACAAAACACACATATCAGATCACACCAAGTATCACCTATCAGATGAATTAAAGGTTACTTAGGATTGCGGCTGAGGATTAGGTAAAGCATGCTCTATCTATGATGCCCCAAAGAAAGCTCATGGGCTCGATGGAATGAAAGCTCTTTTCTTTCAGCATTCATGGCCAATTATTACGAAGGATGTATTGGATCTGGTTAATAAATTTTTCGTTTCCGAGAAGATGGATACAAGCTTAAATATTACAAACGTTTGCTTGATACCTAAAACAGCGAGGCCTACAAGAACAATGGAACTGCGGCCTATAAGTCTTTGTAATGTAGGAAACAAGATTATTTCTAAGGTGTTGTGTTAGAGATTAAAAATTTGCCTTCCTACAAATATATCGGGAACGAAATCGGCCTTTGTAGCTAGAAGATGATTTCAGATAATATCTTTATAGCACATGAGATGTTTCATGGGTTAAGAACTAATAAGTCATGCCAAAACAATTTCATATAAAAATGAATATAAGTAATTCCTATGACATGGTAGAATGAGACTTTATTCAAGCCTTACTCAAAAAGATGGGGTTTGGTCAACAATGTGTTCAATTAATGATGGAATGCATGTCGGTTCAATACATAATATTACTAAATGGTCAACCTAGAGGCTCATAACACCCTAGAGAGGTATGTGACAGGGATATCCTTTGTCTCCTTATTTATTCATCATGTGCGCATAGGCTTTGATTGCCAATATTAAAAAGGTGGAGAGAGATAAACAATTAACAAGAATGAAGTTTGCGAGGACATGTTCATCAATATCTCACATTCTCTTTGTCGACGATAGTCTATTTTTTGTAAGGCACAAAAAGAGAAATGCCAAACTATTCTCAAGATCTTAAAAGAATATGAGGTAGTACGGGTCAAATGATATATTTAATAAATCTTCTATTCAACTTGGGTTCAAGGTTGAGGAACACATTTTCCAGGAGTCGGGGGATATCCCAGGGATTCAGAATTTAGGCGGAACGAGATCTTATTGGAGAATGCCTGAGAGTATGGGTGGCTCAAAAAAAAGGTTATTCGTTTCATCCAGGACATGCTAAACAATCGGGTTAATGAATGGACTTTCAAATTTTTCACTGAGGGAGGGAAAAAGTGATTATTAAGACAGTGGTTACATTTTTACCAAACTATGTGATGTCTTGTATTCTTTACCAAAAGACAGTAACAAAGAAATTGACGAGCGCAATGGCACAATATTGATGAAGTACAAGTGGAAGTACAAAAGGCATGCATTAGAAATCGTGGGAAAAACTATGTGATTATAAGGTTGAAGGAGGCATGGGTTTCCAAGACCTCTCTTATTTCAACACAGCTATGCTTGAGAAGCAGTTTTGGCGGTTAATTGATAAACCAAAAGCTTTATTTTCAAAAGTTTTTAACAGACGGTATTTCAAGAATGCATGACTCTTGGAACATATTAAATCATACTCGCCGTCATAGTATTGTCTTTGCTAGATCTCTGTTTAGCAAAAGACTAATTAAAAGGGTGAAATCATGATCTTCTATCTCAGTATAGAATGACCACTGACTCCCAACCACTCGCACGAGATTAGAAAACAGTAATCAACAAAACTTTACCTTGACCTTACAGGGGACTCACTCATTAATGCATCAACGAGATCATGGAATGTGCTGGCACTTCTGTCTTTGGTGGATCCTCAAGATGTGAAGATTATAGAAAATATACTTTTAAGCCAGACATTTAGCTGATAGAGATGGATGACATTTCACAAATAATGGAAAAATACATGGTATAAGAGTTTATCCTGATTGAGAAAAAACACTTCTAAAGTATGGACCAATGATCACTCCTCTGAAGGCGTTATGTTGGAAAATTCGATGTCCACCTAAAATCAAGAATTTCCTATGGTAATTGATGACATGTTTCATAGCGGTTAAGAAAAATTTATGGACGAGGGGAATCCAGGGTGATATTTGTTGTGCAAGATGTGGAGCATCGGAGGAATCAATAAATCATGTGTTTTTGAATGTCCTCCGATGGTTCAAGTTTGGGCATTCTCAAAGATCCTTTTGAATCCATATACTTTTCCTCGACAATCACTTTTCGCAAATATGAATTATCTATATTGGAGAGTTCTCCCCAAATAGATGATCATCAATTTGCATGGATATTATGGTATATCTAGAAGGGGAGAAATAATAAAGTTTTTAGTAATATAGATGTTGATCCCAGGGATACACTTGAGTTGGCAGAGATGGAATCTTTACTTTGGGCAGAGGTACATGCTTCAATCACCCAAATGATTGTTCCACATAAGGACGGGGAGGCTACTAATTTTCCTACTATACCGGGAAGATGGTGTTTCGCGATGGATCATGGAAGGACAAGGAAAGTCATTCGGGGCAAGGTTTGTACAGTACATTAAAACGTTTTGATGGGGGCAGAAAATACTCAAGCTATTTTGTCTCCTCTTCACTCGGAAGTGGAAGCCCTCATATTGGCAATGGAATGTATGAGGAATCTACATCAGTTTCATGTCACATTTGCGATGAATTGTTCTTAATTGGTGAAGATGGTTTCAAAATCAGAAGATATTTTGCAAGTTACTTGGAAGTTATAAAGATCCTAAGAGGAATTTCACAACTCAAAGATCATTCATATACCCTGCACGCAAAATTCAAAGGCGGACAACCTCGCACGAAATACAAAGAAACAACTGTTGTTTTGTCGTCCACATGGATGCATAATTACCAGTTTGGTTTGCAGAGTCTTCATAAGTGTGTTTATGTTGATGACAAAAAACAATATAAATTTAAATTTTGAAATCATCGCGAAAAACTGTAAAAATTTGTTAGCTCATCTTCTTTCTCTCTTATGTAATTTTCTAAGTAACTTTGTTTATCTTTGTTTCGAGAATTTTTCTTCAATCACAATTTTTTTACACATGGGATAAATCAGTCATCAACAGTGGTTCGTTCTATCATACTAATAATCTATGGATTTACATTATCAATTTCACTCTCTCCTTTTGCTTCGTCTTTTTGCCTCTCTTTCTCTTCACTCACTCCTATGTGGAATTTCTCATGGGAAATCTTAATTTACCAAATTTTCTAATTTGATTTTGTTTACTTTTAGATAATAGAGTCATGTCAAATTTTTTAGATTATGTAGGTGGACAATCGCTTTTCGGAAATCACGTTTTAGAAGAATAAACTCCAATTTAGTAATTTAATTAAAGAGAGGAAACTGAGCAGGCAATTTTTTTTTAAAAGGTTATGTGAAAAGAATATATATCTTTTGGTGGTTTCTTGAAAAGGTATGTAGTCTAAGTGGGACTATACATGGTTTATATATATATCTATATATATATATATATATATATATATATATTCATCAAACGGCCATTCTATTACTCAAACTTGAGGTGGTCTGGGAAGCAATACCGAAATAGAACAACCAACAAAACAAATATTTCTATGAAAAGAGCGTGCATTCCTAGCCAGTGCGTCTGCAGTTCCATTATGAATTCTTGGAATATGGCAGATCTAAAAATCTGGGAAGCAAATCAGTAATGTTTGTATCGTCTCCAGTTATATTGCGAAGCTCAACCATTCTCGCGGTTCCGCTAACATCGCGATAATGTCCTTGCAATCTGTGCCAAAATGTTGGCAGGATGAATATTGGAGCATACATTCCATTGTCCATCTAAAAGCCTCTAATTCCGAATGAAGTGCCGTCTCTCGCTTCCTTATATTTCGCGTCCCCATGAGTTCGTTTTTCCCATTGTAGCTCTTCCACACCCAGTCGCAGCCGCTATACTGATCTGTGGCGGTCCAGGAACCATCCACCATATATATATATATTTTCAAGACATAAGGTATGTGCTGTCTCGTCCCTATGCACTTGTGGATTCTGATTGATCGCCTCATTAGCATTAAACCACGCAAGGCATTCGCTTTCTGCATATCGTACTAGCTCCATTGGATCTCTGTCAATTCCCCTGAAGAGTTTATCATTCCGGGCCTTCTAGATGTACCAGATTATCCATGGAAAAGATCTCTATGTGAATCATGTCCATCATGCCTATTCTTTTGCCAGAATAGGTAATCCATATTGGCAAAGATACTCGGCATCGGAAAAAGATTTGGGCCAGAGGGCGTCGAACATAGAGCCCATGCTTGTAAGGCAGGAGGGCACTCAAATATGGCATGGGTAACTGATTCTCCGGCTCCCCACATCGTGGGCAATAATCATCACATCTCAAATTTCTATAATTTAGATTCTTTGTGACCGTCACGTGTCATGTTATCAATTGCCATATAAGATGGCACATCTTTAGGGGTGCATTGACTTTCCAAACAAAGGTCTGAAGGTCAGTAGTACTAGGTTCACAAGTCTCGGTCTCCACATCCTTCCTCAAAAGCTTCCGGGTCACCCAGTAGCCTGATTTGACTGTGTATTGGTCATTCTTAGTATAACTCCAGCAGAAAAAGTCTCTGTGATTGAACTTACTTATAGCTAGGCTTCTGATAAGAGGAATGTTTTCCGAATCAACATAATTTGCCAACAGGTCAATATCCCACTCTTTTGATTCATGATTTATCAAATCACTGACTCTCATATTTAGGTGCAAGACTGGAGCAGTTAAGGAAGCCGGTCTAGCTGGTATTGTCGGGATCCAAAGATCCTCCAACTCCTTAGTTTCATGTCCAGAACGAATTTTCTGTCTAATACTGAGTTTATATATTTACCATAGGGTTTCATCCCATTTATCATCCGTAATAGTTTTAACATAGAGAAAATTACAAAACAAGGCAGTTTCAAGTTTTTATTAACAAAATAAGGCAGTTTTGGCTACCAACACAATTTTCCCTAACAACTCCGTTTGCTTGTAACATTCTAGTCGGATGGTAAGTATCAATTTTTTAACTACACCATATTATGAGCGGGAAACAACCCCCACCATTCATTTATTTGGTACATCAACGTTCCCGATCTCTTTAACTTAATCTTGACAAGACATATATCTGTCTTCTATCATGACCATTAGATCTCTGTCTTCACTTTTATTATCAACGGTGCATATTGTCGTTACGTTTAATGTATTCATCTTCTTCTTTTTCTTTTCACAAAAACCACAGTTAGTTGTTTTTTTTACAGACCTTCACGAATCCGTGACAAAATGTCCTTTACGAAACAAGTAAGTTTTCTACCCGTTCATTACAGTGTCTCTATTTCCAACTTGTTTCAACCAATCGTCGTTAGTATTACACTAATAATTTTTTTTATAAAACCATAGCCCTGCATGACGGACCACTGGATGGTTATTCCTGGAGAGTGGGCTTCCGTCGATTCTCTTTGGAATTTCGTTATAGACAAGAAGAAGATGTCAAGGATTGTACCTGTCCGTGTTGGAATACCCTTGATTGAATTACAGAACAATGTCGCTAAGGAGTTCTTCAGCTTTACGCATCCTGCTCCAACTCTCGTCTTGAGTTACTGGCCGCCTAACACGAAAAAGCTTGCCACCGGTCTAACCACACCACCGGTGGTGCTTACCAACGACGGGGTTGTCACTTATTTCTTCCATCACTTAGCAGCGCACCCAAGCATGAATTTATTCGTCACTTTCGACTCAAAAGTTGATAAGCAGCCAGCTAGCCAAGTCAGTGAGAATCATCTTCGCTTCTCTACACCAAACCAACCGATAAGGCCTTATATCAACAATCTACGCCCCCTTCCACAGTTTCGTCAAAATGCCAAATTTTTCACTCTTCGATGACGATGAACTCCAACAAGGTACTCCTCTTTTCCAATCTACTGACAACCCCCCCCAAACGTTTCTGTTGCGCCTCCTGTTGGTGAACCTTCAAAACCCCACCGAGTTTTCATTCAAGACGAAACTCTTTTATGCGGAGATGAGATGCTAGAAGAAATGTTCAAGGAGGATCCCGACAACATCCCTGATACTTGGCTATTGGACGATGAAGATGACACCGGATCTGAAAATTCACAACCTCCAGACGTTGATGTCCCAGTTCGTGGTTACGATCACGACTTTTGGGCCCCTTTGTTAGATGAAACCCTCGGTGGGTCAGATGCAGCTGAGATAATGGCTGGGATTCATGTCCCCAAAACAGCTCCTCAAACCTACCAGTGCACTACAGGCGGTGCGTTCGATCATACTGCTCGGTTATCTGGTGAAGATGATACAGATTGGAAAAAAGACCTAGATTTTCTAGGCGTACACCAGAGGGAACGGCCGGGTGTACAAACAAGTGGGACGTCCACGCGTACACCAACTTCTGCTCCGTACACATCATCCAACGGTGTACAAAAACCATCACCGTACACGCGTACAACGGAAATACGCCCCTCTCCGTGTACACCACCCTCAGTGCAACGAGCAACTCAAAACCCCGGTCCTGCTTTGCCACCAGCAGCAGAAACTAGACCTTTATCTGAAATCAGTGATGAGGAGTTTGATATCCCCCCGCTCTTTGATGACATTTCCTATGAGGCTGATGATGTTCCAGATCTTAATTTAGATGATAGTGATGAGACACCTACCGTTGGCAAATTATACGCAACAAAACAAGACTGTCAGATTGGGCTTGCAATATACGCAATCAAGAATCGTTTCCACTTCAGGCAAACCCGAACTACAAGGGACTCTTTTGTTCTCAGCTGCCACGATACACGCTGTGATTGGCGCATCTTTGCCAAAGAACTCACCACATGTGGTTATTACACCATCAAGAAGGCCCAGCTTGATCACAGTTGCCCTTTGGACGAGCGTGATCACTACAAGAGAAGGGCCACCTCAAAAGTTATTGCTCACGTGTATCGTTCTCGTTATACTGAACCAAACGAGGGTCCTAAAGCTGCTTAGCTCCAACAACTGTTGCTCGAAGACTTGCGTGTCTCTGCTTCATACATGAAATGCCACAGGGCAAAAGAACAAGCTGTAGATCTCACCGTCGGTAGAGCTGAAGATTCATACCTGAACCTTGCTGCATACTTTGAGAGGCTGAAACAAACCAACCCTGGCACCGTTACTGCCATTGAAACTGAACTTGATGAATTCGGTGAATCACGTTTTCTCTACGCTTTCCTTTCTTTTGGTGCTTCAATACAAGGTTTTCGTCGTGTCCGCCCTGTTCTCATTATTGATGGCACTCACCTGTCTGGAAAATATAAAGGTGTCCTCCTCACCGCTAGCGGCCAAGATGCCAATTTCCAAGTCTTCCCCCTTGCTTTTGCTGTTGTTGATGGCGAGACAGACAACTCTTGGGTGTGGTTTCTTACCAAGGTTGAAAGGATTATTGCTGACTCCAATACTCTGACTATCATCTCAGATCGTCACATCTCTTTTCTTAAAGCGAAGAAAATTGTCTTCCCAAAGGCTCACCATGGTGCATGTATGGTTCATATCATGCGGAATGTTGTTTCCCGTTACAAGAGCAAAGGCTTGGCAAAATTGGTTTATGCAGCTGCATTTTCCTTCAAACGTAGAGATTTTGATGATAACTTTGGAAAAATCAGGCAGTCTAATGCTGCATGCGCAAAATACCTTGAAGACATCGGAACTTCTAAATGGGCAAGAACATACTTTCCAGGGAACCGATACAACCTCCTCACTAGCAACGTGGCTGAACAACTCAACAATCCTTTTAGCAAATCCAGAGCTTCACCCATCATTGAGCTATTCATGTTCATTCAACGGATGTTGACACGTTGGTTCTCGGCTAGGCGAACCAAATCTGCAAAACACAAAGGCCAAGTCACACCTGAGGTTGCTGTCGTTATGGACACACACATCCGACTCACGAAAGGCAGCAAAATCTCTAACATAACTGACAGGAGCTATCAAGTCAAAGGAGTTTTTGGACATCCTTACACAGTTGCGTTGGACAATAAAATCTGCTCTTGCCAAGTTTTCCAGAAACTAAAAATCCCATGCGGTCATGCACTGCTTGTAGCTGACTCCATTGGTGTCCCACATGTACAACTGGTTGGGGATTGCTACAAAACACAGACATGGAGAGACACTTACTCCGGTGTCATATACCTGGAAGCGCCCTTTGGTGAGTTCCCACTTCCTCCCGCAATTTCTACTCTTAACCTACAACCTCCAAATACTCGTCGCCCTTCTGGTCGTCCTAAGGACAAGCGTATCGCCTCAACCGGTGAAATTCAGGTTCACTTATATAAACCTACACCATTATCGTTTTGTAGACGGGCCGCTCATATTTAAAACATATATTTTGTTTCTCAGTTTTGTTTAAATTCCTTGTTTTCAGGCTCCAAAGAAAACTAAACTCAACAAGTGTGGTCGCTGTGGTGTTTCCGGTCATAACAGGACCAGGTGCAAAGTCCCCATTTAATGTAATGTATTGGTGAATTCTATATCCCCAAGACTCCTCTTTTGGATAGCGTCTTCACTTTAAACAGCTCATTTTGTTGTTCTTTTTTGGTTGCTTACTCGCATGTTAAAACTCTACAAAAAACATGCTAAAGATGTATTGGCTGTTTGGTTGGCGCTATTTTTAACTATTTTGATCTTATCCTATGATTTCACCTCCGTCGTAAATGCAACCCTTTTACAGATTCAGTCGGCAAACATATAATTCAACTCATGTTAACACTTCCTATTCCTGTACACGTGCACACTTAATTTGCAGTTCCTATCATAACGTTTCTCTCCACTATAGAAGAGACACCCAACACATATTACCCGGCCCAGAATTGGGCGCTCCAACCTATGCTTTCAGCTAACTACTCAATTCAACCCTTATAGAGATTCAGGCGATACACATTTTATTGTGCTTATACACACATCTTCTGTTCGTGTACACGTGTACGGTTTCAGTCAGCACCCAACACATCTCATTTGTGCTTGTCAGGGTCCTAAGGAAACAAAACATGTTAAAGATGTATCTACTTTTCGCTGCCGCTTTTATTATCCATTTTAAACTAATCTCATGCTTTCCCATCACTTTGTAATGTAACCGCTTTGCAGATTTAGTGCACATAAACTACAAACTGTTTAGGAAGGTCCACGTCCACATATACAACGTGTACACCAAACAGAGCCTGACTGAACAAAAGCCCATACACAAATTACCAGGCCCAAAATGAGAACAGGGCGTGTACATATTGTCTACGAAGGTCCACGTCCACATATACAACGTGTACACCAAGCAGGGCCTCACTGAACAAAAGCCCATACACAAATTACCAGGCCCAAAATAAACCACTAAGATAACCTACCCGACACTTTCCATTTTAAACTAATCCCATGCTTTCCCATCACTTTGTAATGTAACCACTTTGCAGATTCAGTGCACATAAACTACAAATTGTTTACGAAGGTACACGTCCACATATACAACGTGTACACCAAACAGAGCCTCGCTGAACAAAAGCCCATATACAAATTAGCAGGCCCAAAATGAGAACAGGGCGTGTACATATTGTCTAGGAAGGTCCACGTCCACATATACAACGTGTACAACAAACAGGGCCTGACTGAACAAAAGCCCATACACAAATTACCAGGCCCAAAATAAACCACTAAGATAACCTACCCGACACTTTCCTTTAAAAATCCCAAAAAATTTGGTGCTTTCTCTAGGGTTCGTCGTTTCACTTCTCTTCTCTGACGCCTAACAAATCGAAACTTCACTTTACAACTTCTTCCATTCCCGTCTCTAAAACATTCTAAATATGACATCCTCAGAAGCCTCATCCTCCCAACACCGCCCAAATCAAGGTCTACCCACCCAATGTTGGTGTGGTAACAGTGTTGCCATTTTCGTCTCCAAGACAAGGAAAAATCCTTACAGGAGGTTCTACCGGTGTGTCGTAGCTATTCAGGTGTCTCGATTCACAGATCCTCTTTTTTGTATTTAATTTTTGTGCCCATTTCAGTTCGTCAGTTTATTCTGGGTTTTCTCTATGTATAGCGACCAATGGAGACCCATCTATTCAAATGGGTCGATGACGCTGTCACAGATGAGATAATGAAGGTTGATGCGAAACATCGTGAATTACAGACAACTGTAAACCACATGTGCAACAGTTTCAAAGTTGGATTCACTGTCCAGGACGCCCCAACTGACAACCTCCCAAAAGAAGTTAACCCAACCAAAAAGGACGACGCATTATTTCAGTTATATGACAAACTCTGATTTTATGGTAACTGAGCAAAACGGTTGATCTACTACAAATATGTACTCACTTAGTTTCTGTTAATTCTCGAAAATGTCAGCATCGTCTTATGTATTTTTAGGGAAGACTTTCATATGCCGGGAAAACATGTGCTTCCGTCTAATCTCATGTCCTTTAGTTACTAATATGTTCTTCCGTTAGAAATGTCTTTATGTTATACATTGCACACATGTACATCTTCTGAAAACGTCTTCATACACAACAAAACGAAAAGTCATAAAATGTGGTCATCGCCGCAAACAACATACATAATGGGTCCTCCACCTAATTAAACAAAACATAGACCCACAACAAAATAGGTTCACATGCCTCAAACTTAAAAACAAACCCGCCATCATCACCCTAAATACAAAGGTACCACCCACCTTCTGTAGATTTCCATTGCATATTGTTTTCTGAAATTGTCCACCAACTCATCTGTCAGCCCTGCCATCGTCGGGTTCTTGTTCCCTGTTGCAAGCATTTCCATAAACTTCACTGCCACTGGTCCGCAGTCGCCCGTTCTTATGTTCTCATACAGCCCACCCCACCTCTCCACTGTAAATGGTTCCAACCCACGGTCTCCCATTGCAGCCGCAGGACACACCTTTCGAGCAATGTAAGGCAACATTCTCGCTAGTGGCTCCATCAACGATGCAAGTTCGGCTTTCCTCTTAAGTTGTGGATTAGGATCCAACACGACAATACTCCTGTCCGACAATCTAATCCGCAATCCCACCCAGTGGTAACCTTCCCAAATCATTGATGCATAAAGTGTGTCGATTTCAACCCCCATCTCTTCCTCTCCATTGTAAGATACTTAGTTATTTTTTCATTCACAACCACACTGCTCTTTGCCTTCGCCGCCTTAAAAGCTCTACAAGGTTTTCCTTGCACGTGTGCTGTAAACCATGGTGCCACAAACATAGCCCTGTCCCTAAGGGCCTCTGCTCCATGTTGGGTCTCAATGTACTCCATAAGAACAGCCATATGCTTTAAACACACACATAAAACGAATATCAAAACACAGCAATATAATCCCGTACAACTTATGCTATAGACACTCACACATACCGTTGAGGTCACCCACTTCTGTGGTTGAGCAAGGTCAATGAAAAACTGGTTATCTAGGTCATTTCCCCTGGCATTGATATGCACCCTGCAACCTCAGACAATAACTACTTAGTAGCAACCTTTAAATACAACCACTTATACCTATCAACTCATTTAAAAAAACTCACACTGTTGGGTTTGCACTCAGCACTTTCTCAAAGTACGGGAAATCGCAGTCTTCATAAATCGGGACTATGTCTGCGAATTTGTATTGGTCTTTCATCAGCAGTACGGCAGCTAACTGCTCCTCCTCTTGACCCGGTCTATGCATCACACTCCTTGGTGTCGATGAATCACTAACCTCTTCTATGGCTCTTTCAGGTGTTTCTACTAACTCTTCATCATCAACCTCCTCGCTTGATAAAACACCCACATTTTTGGGCTCCTTGACCTACAATGTACAAACGAATGTTAGTACCACTACATCCATTCTTGTGCACATGTACACCAAAAAACAACTAAGAAAGTTATTCATCTTGCGCTCGTGTACACCTACAAACATTAGTGGACACATCCCTCGCGTGTACACATCCCCCACATGTACACCCGTACACCTCTATACGCGCTCATCTATCCTAATGCGCTTTTTCTTACCTCAATGGCATTTTCCGTTTCACCAACAACCACGTCTACTCTACCAAATGCTGCGGATTCCTCCCCCTGCAATGTCACCCAGCCTAAGTCTACATACGTCTAAAATTCAAGACAATCAACGTGTCCAACTTCACATACCTCCAAATCTCATCCACTTTCAACAACAACGCGTTCTTCTACAGGGACATCGTCAGGCTCCTTTCCCTACCAAGATGCCCAAACAGTTTATCAATTCATATTAAATATTAAAAAAACAACCATACCCACGACTTCTTTACATCACCCATTAGTGTACACCTGTACAAAAAAAAATTTCCACCTACACCTTGCCCCCTTTTACTTACATGGAGACCTTTCCCAACTTCACTATCACCAGCATCTTTTGTACCCGTTTCTGCGGATTCCTCCCCCTGCATTGTCACCCACACTCAGCATTATTCCTAACCCCTCATACCAAACTGCATATGCACCCTCTCGACAATACCACACCGGCTCACTAAATGTGCACATGTACACCAAGAAACAAACAACTAAGTCAAGTTATTCATCTCGCGCTCGTGTCCACCTACAACATAAGTGTACACATCTCTCTCGTGTCCACCTGTACATCTAAATACGCGCTCCCCTATCCTACTGCGCTTTTTCTTACCTCTAACGCGTTTTCCGTTTGACCACCGACCCCGTCTACTCTACCAGCTGCTGCGGACTCCTTCCCCTGCAATGTCACCCAAGCCTAAGTCTACATACGTCTAAAAGTCAAGTCAATCAACGTGTCCACCTTCACATACCTCCAAATCTCTTCCACTTTCAACAACAACGCCTTCTTCTATAGCGACATCGTTAGGCTCCTTCCCCTACCAAGATGCCCAAACAATCTATCAATTCATATTAAATATATAAAAAAACAAACAAACCCACGACTTCTTTACATCACCCATTAGTGTACACCTGTACAAAAAAAACCTATCACCTACACCTTACCCCCTATTACTTACATGGAGACTTTTCCCGACTTCACAATCACCAGCATCTTTTGTACCCGTTTCTGCGGATTCCTCCCCCTGCAATGTCACCCACACTCAGCATTATTCCTAAACCCTCAGACCAAACTGCATATGCACCCTTTCGACAATACCACACCGGCTGACTAATTGTTCTTCTTATTAAACACTAAACTTACATCTGTTGACACGCCTTTCTCATCAATTCTCTCGCATACCTCCTGCGTTGGAAGATTCGCGCTATCCACCTGGCACACAATAAATGCCCACACAAAATTATGCTCGCAATCCAAAAACACATCAAAATTACACTTACCATTTTTTCTTCGCCTAATGAACACTCCAACTCGTCAGTGCAGGGGTAACTCACCTGGAATATCGAACAACAAAATTTGAATCAGTATAAACCACAGTCCACAATACATCCTAAGATTCTTAAAACACTGTCCAGCATACAGTCTCAGTATCCCCCATAGCCTCTCTTCCTGAGTTGTCCTTCTGAGCTTCCAATGGTCGAAAAACATCCTTGCACCCCTTCCATTCCATACAAAATATAAAACATTAAACAATACACACATACACACATCAATTCATGTATCATAATTATTCGCTTACCACATCTTCAAACTTATTCTCAACCAATTCATCCACCGTCTTCCTGCCTCCTCCAATCACCTGCAATACATTGCTCGGTAACAACTCCTACTCCAGAAAACACAAATACTATTTCGAAACTGAAACAACAATAATTACCACCTCCTCCGCCCCACGGCCTTCTTCTGTTACGACTGCATGTACCAAAACATCCAATCTCCCCATTTCCTTACATACAAGCAAAGTAACAAACTTTTTAAAAAAATTGTCAAAACCTCCTCTTCATCGCAATTATAAAACTCGACTTACCATTGCGTCAAGTCCGTCAGCTAAACTCTCCCTTACTTCACTGCTACCACCTTGTCTCATTCTTACCAACAAACTAGGCCCCTCCTCTGACAATGAATCAGTCACGACATTATCCGCTTCTATGCCTACCTCTAAGCCCGAGGTCCTTTCCTCTCCTACATTATCGCCTCCGATGCCTTGATCACTTGCCTCCTCATACGTCTTCTCTTTCTTCCGTCCTTTCATTCTCAGTTTTGTTCCACTTTTCCATTTTCCACCTACACTCCCCTTCGCTATCACTTTCCATTTTTATATGCCTCTCATGCTTCTCGCATAAACAACGGAGCCTTTCCACTTCTTTACCAAACTCGTCTAGTATCTCCTCCATCTTCGCTAATCTGTCTGCATCCTCACCACTCTGCCGGAGGAAGTACGAACTCATACGTCTCTGTTTCAGATTAGGTTCATTATTCTCACCCTCGTCCGCGGCTTTCCTCTTGTTCTTCCTCTTCACGTCCTCTGAGTACACGTACAGAGGATCCGCATCATCACCGCCACCCCAATGCGCCTTACTAAAACAATGTCCTTGCTTCACCAACCCAACCATGTACTCGACCTTCTTGTCATACATCTCATCATCAAATAGCCCCCACCTATCTGGTTTATTACCACTGATCTCCAACATTGGCTGCACAACAAGCTGCATGTACACATCAACAATAAGCAGCTTACGTACATCACAACTTGTACACAAAAAAAGTGTCCACATGTACATTAAAAAATCATAACAATATACACTTCTACTCGCGAACGAGAACACCAAGACGTTCAAACAATGTAACTTACCGCAATGTCGTGTTCCGACTTTCGGACGTCAGCCAAAGTCAACCCCGCATGTTGTGGCAAAGTCCTCCCAGGGTAAGATAACAAAGTGGTGTTATCATCACCACCAGCCCTCGCAAGCAACGTCGGTATCGCCTCAAAGGCTACCAACTGCAACGCCAAAGGAAAACCAACCAGCCTCATCGTCTTCTGCCTCAATTTTTTACACAAGTCCCCTTCTGGGTCATCACACTTGCCCCAGACCTTCGCCCCTGGTATCATCGTGCTTATAGTCCAAAGGAATGACTCTCTCCCCCACGGGAAGGCAAAGAAATTGTTTAAGTTCTTAACTAGGTTGACATTCTTCAACCTTGGCTTCTGTTTCTGTGATGTTGCCAGCAACACACCATCAACAATAATAATAAGACACAGCCTCAACTTTCGCCACCCCGGCATGTCCGCATCGCTTAACACCTTTGAAACAAGCCCTTTGATTGTTACGTCCCTATCCGCCCCAATAAGTTCATCCCAATACTCGTAATTCTCTTCCTTCCCGGGCACTTGGTAGTCAATGCTATACCCCTCTTCAAATTCACCACATGGTAAACCCGTAACCTCCCCAAACTCAACTAAAGAAAATCTCAATGGTTTCCCACCCAAAAACCGACCACATCTCGTACTTCTTTCTCGTTACAACCTATCTTGTCAACATCCCATGGACGATCCTACCCATCAAAAGCCTCCGCGAAGGTAGCTTAAAAAGACGACCAAAACACGACTTCTTCAATCTTTCCATTTCCGCCGTCCCGTCAAGGGCGTCTCGCACCGCCAAAAGATAGTCTACGGTTGAATAGATGTTCACCCTCTCGCTTGGGAAACGGTCTGTCGCAAACAGATGTTGGGGCAAACCTTCTTTAACGTCTTCAACCTCCATCGTACCTGTCAAAAAAATCAAAATCCATCTTTTATAAAATCAAAAAAATCAAAATCCTTCAAACACCACTATCACCATCTTCTTCTACAAATGTTGAAAACCATCTTTTATAAGTCAAGATTCAAGTTTCTATGATACTACAAAACTCACCGTCTCCGCCGCCTTTCCCACGCATACTCCTCCTTCGTGCCATTTTACTGTTGCTCGCTTTCCTCCGATTCGTCGGATTCCTCGACTCGTCTAACTAGATCTTACTCTCTCTGTAACCTCGAACTTCTGTCTTCTACCGTCAAAGGATGGAAACATATACATAAAAGAGATAATCGGACTCCAGCAAACTATTAACCCTATTTAATTACACAACACTTGCACTCTCGACAGATTCTTCTCTATTATTATATTATTTTCAATTGACGGAATTCAAAATTCAAAACCAAAAAAAAACCTAAACACAAAGCCTTCTAGTTGAAGGGCAGGTTAAGTCATTTCACATAATAACTACCTCGGTAGCGGTAACTGCCTTATCCTGATAATAAAACACGAAAACTGTCTTTTTGTGTTAATCTCTCTTTAACATATTACCAAAAAATATGGATTGCGGTCCAACGGTTGTACCGGCTGGTTTGATGCGAATGTAAAATCCCTTTTTTTTCTTTTCGGTTGTTTTCTATTCTCTCTAGGACGGTCCAACTCACAGCGCTTCCAAAATCCAAGCATGGCTGACGAAAAGAAGAAGAGAAACAAGAAGAAGAAGCGTGGCAGTAGCAAGAAGAAGATGAACTATGAGCAAGCCGAGGCTATAAAGTGGGTCAGCGATTGGCTCTTCGTAGGTTCTTCTTCTCCGCCTCTCTCCTCTACCCTCGATGACTTTGCCGTCACAATCAAAAACGGTTCTTTGAGAAGCGGAGAGAAATTGGTCTTCGAGCTTCACTCTCATTCAAATCGCAGCGATGGGTTTCTATCCCCCTCAAAGCTAGTCGAAAGGGCTCATACCAATGGGGTTAGAGTTTCACATAGATCTGAATTGGATTTTTGTTTGCTTATCGTTACGTTAAGATTAGCTTTTTTCTTATGAATGTGATCAAAGCAGGTGAAAGTTCTTTCTCTAACGGATCATGATACAATGGCTGGTATTCCAGAAGCAGTAGAAGCAGGACGTAGATTCGGTATCAAGATCATTCCCGGTGTTGAGATCAGCACATTATTCAGTTCCAGGTATCATCTACTTCTCTGTTGGAATATCAGAATTGCACTTATAGATATGTAATTGCCAAAAAATACAGAGAGTCTGGTTCTGAAGAACCGGTGCATATACTTGCGTATTATGGCACTTCCGGTCCAGCAATGTATGATGAATTAGAAAATCTGTTGGTGAAGATAAGGGATGGGCGTTTTGTTCGTGGGAGGGAAATGGTATCGAAACTGAATAAACTTAAGATACCTCTCAAATGGGAACATGTCACCATGATTGCTGGCAAGGATGTTGCTCCTGGTAGGATGCATGTTGCTCGAGCGCTTCTTGAAGCTGGATACGTGGAGAATTTAAGACAAGCCTTCACCAAATATTTACATGATGATGGACCTGCTTATGCCACGTACGTTCTGCTTTTCACCTGATTTTTTATGAGATCTTATGGATTTGAATGTTTCTGATAAACCTGTTTGGGCACATGGATTGTAGGTGTGTTGAGAGTGTTTATCAATTATGTTTGTTATCTAGAGATCTAACATGTTTGAAAGAAGTTTAGGCATGTTAGATTGGTCTTGGATCTTGTTTTCGGCATTGATTGAGAGTTACATTTATGTTTTTTATAGTGTAGTTGTTTGGTGAATTGAGTAATGAACTGTTTTCGCAGAGGGAGCGAGCCTATGTCCGAGGAAGCAGTGAAACTTATATGCAAAACCGGTGGTGTAGCTGTTCTTGCACATCCGTGGGCGTTGAAGGACCACGTCAGTGTTATTAGGAGGTTGAAAGAGGCTGGACTTCATGGAGTCGAGGTTTACAGGAGTGACGGCAAGCTAGAAGGTCTTTCTCTCTCTCTCTCTCTATATCTATTTATCAATATCTATACAGGTTCATTGAACTTTCATGGTTATTGAACAGTGTTTAGCGATTTGGCCGATACATACAGTCTACTAAAGCTCGGAGGATCAGATTATCATGGTAAAGGCGGACGCAATGAATCAGAATTAGGGAGTGTAAACCTTCCTGTGAAGGCGTTGCAGGATTTCTTGAAGGTTGGGCGTCCTATATGGTGTGAGGCCACCAAAGCAACCATGAGAACATTCCTTGAACAACCATCTGATTTAAACCTCTCCAATATCTTAAGGTTCGATAGGACAAGGATTCTGAAAGGAAGCTCGTCTTGGTCCTGCGGTAGAGAGTTGATGGACCGATGCTTAGCGATTTGGTTGACAAATGATGAGAGAGAAGATGCCGAGTTTGAGGCTCTTAGATTGAAGCTCTCTTGTGTGTTAATCAACTCAAAGGGATCATGTGTCACCGTTGGTCCTTAAATACTTTAGTCAGGTTTCTTTGTACCACTCAGTTCCTATCAGTTTCTTCACAGAGTTACAACGACATGACATGTAATGTAGACGATCATTATGATATGTATGGCTCAGATTATGACTGTAGATACTGGTAAGAACACTTTATAACCGCTGGATAAAAATTTGAGCTGATCGTTAAAAGATTCGAGTTTGCCGATTTGAATTGCCGTCTCCTCCGTCATCCTCGATCGTTTGTCACGGCATCAACTGGTAAGAGCAAAGTAGGATATTATTGCTTTACCAGAACCAGTTACAATCTCTAACTGCAATCCGAAGGCTAAACCTCAAGGACCAAGTTACAATTCACGATTTACACAAAGACCCTTTTATTTTACTCTGTAATCTGGAGTTTAACTTAATATGCCCCACCTTCTCATCAAAAATTCGTATTTCTCTCCTTAATAAAATATATTTTCTTTTTTATTTTCTTTTAAGTAGATAATGTGGTTAAAGACTCTAATATCCTTAATGGATCAATGTTATTACTAACCACTCACCCATACAGAATTAAAGATAAATGAAAAAGAAAAAAAAAAGCTGTAAACTGTTATAAATCAAGGTGGATTGCCCTAACCAAATGTATCGACCAAATGGGCCATTCCGTGTTTAACCAAGTAAACCTATTTGGGCTTGGTTTACTAAACCTATTACTAGTTGGTTTTGTATTAACCTAAACCTATTTGGTTTAGGTTTATCTTATGTAATCCTAGATAAGAATGAATTTATTTTGTACTTATCTTTATGAGTTAATGTCGGTTTATCTCTATGTATATAAAGAGATGTCGACAACCCCTTTGCTTAATACAAGATTTACACACGAGTTTTACACATCTAAAACACTTAACACTTAACATAAACTTCTATTTTCCTTGATTGTGGATCCTATTTGGTCGTATCTTCTTCTTTCTTCTTCGAACTATCTTTATCTCTCATGATGAACTGATTTCCTCATCAGATTCTTCAATCTCGCACGCGTTTTGATCTTCCATGTCTACAACCTTATCTTTGCGACGATTTTCACTTTCTGTCTGTATCGAAGTAAACCAACCGAGCGAATCTCAGGTCAGTCCTATCTCACTGGTACATAGCGTACAGATCTCGTGAATGATTTTCATGTGGTTATGATCTGCGAATCCAGTGAAGACTAGGGTTTTGTTTCTTTTTGTCAAAGTTTTGATTTTTAAATTCTAATTGAATCTGAGAACAATGTAACTCAAGTAGGGCTAACGGTGTGTTGGAACTGGTAAATATGTCATTGTTTCATATAACATCTTAATCTTCTCTGAATCTCTTGTTATGTTACTCTAAGTAGTGTTTTATTCATCCATGATACCCGTCTACTAACTTTAGTTATGTGCTACTGTTGAAATTAGTCACTAAAGCTTTTTCTAGTACGGAATTGAAGAATAAAGTCATCATGACTGAGTCTGTAGGAGTTGTTTTGAGTATGTTATTGTTTTGAATAAGTCCTACGAGAATCTTAGGCTCAATATTTTTGGATCTCTTTTGTTACTTCATCTATTTAAGTTCTTTGTAAGCTTGAGTTTATTCAATAAGAAAACTGAGAACTTTCAGATACACTTGTTCTTTCATTGAGTTTGTTTGATCCAACAAATAGTTGTGAAAAAATCATTGTTTAGGATTTGAGCAGATCTTGGTGCCCTCATACTAATTAGTGTACTTTCTACCTTGTATTTTTTTTTAAACTAAACAAAGATCCAGAAGTCCATTGACTGTTTTTAACATATTTTAGTGCCTTCATGCTCGTTAGTTTACATTGAAATGGCAATCAAATTGCAAAGTCCTTTTGATTCTGATAGCCATATCTTAAGTGATACTTGTTTTCGTTTGTCTGTGGCAGAAAGTTGATTTCATTGAACTATACAATGAGAAACTTCTTGTTAAGCAAGAGAATGAGAACTAATACAAGTTAGTAGAGCAGAGGTCAAGATAAACTTCTGTTTTACATGTCTTTTACGAAGGTTTGTTTCTGAGTTTTCAAAACAGGTCAGAACTGCTGAACTAATGGAAGGCAGTAGATCAGAGTTCATGACGCCCTATGTGTTCATAATGAGAACCAGCGTTTTATAACATTCAGGAACCACAATGTATAGAGAAATACCCTAAGATAGACATAAAAAAAGTTTTTGTCACAAAAATAAATTTTAAGGGAAAAAATGACAAAATAACCTTTTTGGGGTGGGATTTTGGGGGTAAATATATGTTTATACCCCTTGAGTTATCTAGACTTAGGGTTTAGAGTTATAGGGTGGGGTTTTGGGGGTGAGGTTTAAAATTGAAAAATTAAATAAAAAATATTAATTTTTAAAAAATAAAAAGGTTTAGTTTGGTCATTTTTGTTTTTGAAATTTATTTTTGTGACAAAAACTTCAAAAGGTGTTATTTGAGAGATTTGCCCCAATGTATATGTGTGGAATTTTAGAGCTCGTGACTTTCTTTAAGGATCATCTCATGTGGCATCTGGACTGTAACACAAATATAACAAGTGATCAAGATTGAAGGAGCGAAGACGAAGCATAAAACAAAGGCTTCAAATATTTTGTTTGTGCTTTTAGACGTTTTAAACTTGGTATTTGTTGCAAAAGACAAATTTTGGACAGCTGGATATATTTGGTTTAAAATATGTTAAAAAATGGGTTAGTTGGACAGCCGGATTTACTAGGGGGTTTATTGTATTAAGGATTTAGAAAATTCAAGATTTGAGCAAATTCAAGAAAGTCTGATATTTGATCAAAATTTTTTTAAAAAAATTGTACAAGTTTAAGGATTTTGGAAGAATTTCGGAGTTTTTGAAAAAAGCCTTTTAAATTTTAAATATTCATTTTAAATAATAATATTATTTTTTAATTATTATAATTTGATAGTTTATCATTTTATGAAATATATAAGTGTTTTTTCAAAAAAAATTCAAATATTTTTTATTTTATTTTTCATTTCAAACATTCGATTTTCTTTTAAAAAATATAAAGTAAAATTTAAAAAAAAGTCAAATACCTTACAAGAATTAATATTTCGATTCATTGTTTTTACTACCAAATATCATCTAAATCTCAGAAAATTTTGAGTTTAATTAGTAAAACCATAACAAAAAGCAAGTTTTTGTAGTTGAACCAATGCTTTTACACAATTGTTGCTATTATAAAAGAATATTTCATATACAATTTACCATAAAAGAATATTTATAAAAAAGTTACCAGAAATATATATAAGATTTTTCATAAACACATAGTAATACTTTGACAAATTTTAAATTTATTAGTAAAACCATGTCCAAATAAAATATTTTGTAACAAAACCAATAAATTTAATATTCTATTTACACTTAGTAATTCTTGGTAAGCCTAAGGTTCATAATTTGATTAAGCCTAGGCTAACTTTTCCCCAAATTAAAAACAACTCAAACTGTACCTTGCTCTCTGTTATTTTTACCTTGTTCTCAGTTAAATCTGAAAGTTTTAGCTAAGAAATTAAAACTCATAAGATATAGTGTAAAATGGTCCTCTGGAATTGAATCTCAATTACAACAACTAGAACTGTTAACTTGACAGTAGCAAGGTTCAAATTTTAGTGTATCAAGTTTTGGCGCCGTTGCAACGGGGACCAGCTTTTACCTATATTTTCTTGG